>APFE030244741.1:0-46184 GCA_000404065.3 Pinus taeda
GGTAGTTCCTCTCTTGATGGGATAAGCTCCTCTATCATAGGGGTGCATGAACCATCTGGAGGCGCTCAATACACGGCAAGAACTCTTCTAGAAGGCTCTAGAAGTGACCACAAGTAACTTTTTAAAGATGAAACTTGCGCCTTTTGACCTTTACAGGGGTACGCACCCTAGCTTTAGTATACAGAGCGTATTACTACGCAGGTCTAATGTATATGGAGTGCGTACACGAAGGAAAGGTAGAGAGAACCTGCGTACCCAGAGATAAACATGTTTTTAAGTGACTTTCTCTCTCTTTGAGGTTTTGACATGAAGAGCAGAGGTATGGGGCTTGACAAAGAGGACAATGTGGCTATTGATGAGGCCACATACTGCAAATAGTCAGGGTGACAAAATTCAGTGTAACACTTAATATTTATATCGCCAAGCTGTGGTTAAAGGCACAACCATCCACTCCCATGGAAGTTAGAGAATAGCGCGCTGGCACTATCTCAGTGAGATTGGAGGAAATGGGAGGTGCAGTGCGAGACTGCACCAGCATGTTGGAAGAAGCACTTGAGGTTCTCACAACTCTGTAAGAGGACCCCAACATCTAACACTTGGAAATAGAAGCATGAGAACTCCAATAGCAATATGATAGTGTCCGAGGAACTGTGCAGACAGTGGTCCTCACCTAGCATCTTGCAAGGATGCAGCGGGCTAAGGCACTAAAGGAGCAGGTGGACACGGCTCGACATAAGGAGGCAGTTCTAAAAGCACGTGTCCAACCTTGGATCGATGAGGCTTTCACTATCACGATAGCCATCGAAGGAAAGCTCGCGCATATACAGGGGATGTACGCACTGATGTAGAGAAGCACTCTAGACACAAAGGTCTCAGAACAGCGGATGCAGCAGATCCAACAAGTAGCATCTCAGTGCGCTGTTGACCTCAGCACAGTTCGCGACTAATTGGAAGGACTCCGTGCAAACATCGCCATGGCGACAGAGTGACTTGAGGGCGAGTCACGATGTTTGTGTTGGGGGTCTGTTGGGCATGGAATCCCCCCAAGGGATGTTTTGGGGCTCAAAGCCCAAGTTTTGACCCGATATTATTATAAAGACTATGGGAATTGCGGGCGTGGAGCACAAAATGTATGATAGAGTCATAGGGTTGTCCCGCCTTGTTTTGTAATGTAATGTCGGCCTGCCCATGGTCCGCGGACCATGGGATTGTATAAATAGAGCGAGGTGTTACGCAGTAATTTGTCACCGTTGGTCACCGTCCTTGTTACCCTTGCTTTCGCGCATTGGAGGACGCATTTATGGACCTGTGACTAGTGACACAACTTAAAAACACTTGCTTTGGATTCTCCTAAGTATGAACTTCAAAATCCCTCAAGACACCTTTTGCAGATTAGCCCTAAAAAGTGCCCTTTTTCCATTAGCGCGGGTCCACAGTGTCTTACCCACGCCAGTGGGTCAGTTCCTCCAAAGAGGGCGTGCCCATGGACGCTCTGTCACAGAACAAAGCTCGCACCACCCAAATTTGGTTATGATTTTTAGCCAGCGCGCACTGAAGTGTTTTTTCCTTCATTGCTCATGCAGTTCTCTGGGGAAAAATCTCATGGAAGTGGTCGAATGTCATCTTCTTATCCATGACAACCAAGTTCAGTGGCTATTCTGGGACAATGCCAAATCTTCAGTAGGTGTCCGGATACAATGCATACTTCCTCCTCCTCCGTCTATAAATGACTGTCACCCTGCATTAAACCAACTAGTTTTTGCTAGAGCTATTGTGAGTACCAAGTTCATGCTGGATTGATAGTGAGAACTGAGAGTTACAGAGGAGTTATGCTGCCAAAATATTGAGAGAGAAGAGGTCACTTTGCAAGGCGTATTTAGCTGCTGGCCCAGTCAGAGGAGGTTCAACGTCAGGCCCCTTTGGTTGTAATCTTTCTCTGCTTTTACTGATTAATGAACGACTATCATTATGGTTCCACTCATGTGTCTTCTGATGATATTTGAGTTATATCTTGTCTGACCGATATATAATTGCATATACTGGATTTTACGCTTGTGTTTGTATTTTTCTTTGCTTGTGCAGGTGTCCGTTTACGTGGAGCGTAAGGATTGTGACCAGCCAAAGCTAAAGGACGGGAGCGGCGTTTCTTCTACAACAAATAGCGTTGGATTCCGGGTAGATCATTCTGATCGATCTTTGATTTATGCAATTAGGAACCTGCGTGTAGCGTGTGTGATTGTTGCTAGACCCGTGTTGGGCTAGTGGGATCGCCTCTGTCTGCAGAGGGGATTTACCAGTTCAACACGAGGCTCTAAGTGTAAAAGAAGGCAATGGAGATAGCAAATTAGTAGAGAGAAGAAAAAGTCTAAGTGACTAAGTGTGTCTTTGAGTCGTAGAGTAGGAGAAGGCTATGTAGCTGAGTGCGCAGAGGCCTAGTAGTTCGCAGCTGAGTGCGCAGAGGCCTAGTAGTTCGCAGCTGAGTGCGCGGACCCATGCAGTTGAGTGTGCAGGGCGGAATCGAGTATGTAACCGAGAAAGAGATTAATAAAGATAAATTTTGTCTTAATTCTGTGTATTTTTTATGGGGTTAATGCATGTTTTATGTAAATTACAAATATACTGGTTATTTACTGGGTGCACCTGTATGAACGATTTATGTTGTTAAGTATAACTTAAAGCACACAAGTAGGCTAAAATTATAAACTAACATTGGAATACTAGCAAGGACTGGGGTAATAACAACGTTCGACCCCCAAGTAGGGTTGCGCGAAGGAAACATCTTAGACTACGAGGTACGGGAAAGTGCGTGTAGCGACATGCGCGCATGGTCGAACTGCGGACCACTTGAACTCATCAGACATCTCCAGGGTGTGGAAACCTGGTTCTTGCAACCTCCCATACTACTTCGGGTGAGACCTCAGTCCATGCTCCGCAGACTATTGCCGAAAGGGCCAGTAGAACCGGGATTTGTTTGGATAAATCACTTCGAACCAGGGTCAGGCCCCAACAAGCCAACAGTGCAATAGAAGGATTGCAAAAAGACAGAGGGAGAAGCAAAAATTGGAGGAAGCAGAGAGGAAGTTGTAGGAGTTGAAGAAACAACTAAGGGAAGAACAAGAGCTGCGCAGAAGAGAGAAGGAAACACAATAGGAACAAGAACAATAGGAGGCGCTACATACACACATTGATGAAACTGCGCGAATACAAGTTATTCATTCATCGGAACAACTGAAAAATAGCAAACAGGGTGGGCAGTCACAGGAGCGGGACTTTTTTTAGGAGATTGTACAAATGTTGGAATAGATGGACACAGATGTGGTTCAACCAAAGAAAGATCATGATATGGACCTCATTCCCAAGGACCAAGAGGTCAATCCACCGGCTTCACCAGATCCGGGAGTAGAGCAAGTCCTAAGTGATCAAGGAGACACTGAAATCCTTGAGGACAATTCGTAAGTAGACGTGCACAACATATCCTTCGACGAGTCACAACACAAAGTTGTGTAGTCACACAGAGTGCCCACTCCAGATGTCAATGTATCTCCTGCGCATTTTTAGGAATGAGTGGTCGTGTTTGATGTGTGCAAACATCCATCCGCAATGGCTGATGCTACAAAGGAATATGCCAAAGCCACTAGCTAAATTGTGAGATTCTTGATAGCTGAGAATGAGCGCATGGCTAAGGAGTTGCAAGCGGCCAAGAAGAAAGAAAAGAAAGCTACAACATCCGCCAGAGTAGAGTTGAAGAAAGCAATACTTGATGACGTATTGTCTCTCGTGACAATCATGCGGAAGTTGTACTTCAAGTTCATCACCTTGCATAAGTCAGTTGTCCATCTTAATGGTTGGTAGCATCGTTGTGCTAGGAGAGCACACATCTTGACAAACATACACATTGTTGTCGATCACATGCAGATATGGACAATGAGGTACAAGGGAGCCCCATTGTTCTTACCAAAGATGATGAAGAAAAATGTAATGGAGTTGAAGGCACACATCTAGAGTCGGATACAAAAATATGAGGAACTCCCACAGCTCATCACCAGCTTACAGGCTTCACATGCACGAGTGTTTAGGGGTATGGATGTCATTGTGTGCACCCATGCGATCCCATCCATTGACACACTCACCGAGGCAAAAGCGAAGAACCAAGTGCGATTGGAGCCGGACATCTACTTCGAGCAATTGATGTGCATAGCCACCAGTGCGGATTTGTAGATGAGCGCAGACACTATGCACCAGTGTGTCGTTGGTCTGGTTGCACTCAAGACCATGATTCACATGCTATATGACGAGTTGGACAGAGGGAGAAGAAAAAATTGGAGGCAGAGAAGAAGTTGCAGGATTTGAAGCAACATCTAAGGGAAGAACAAGAGCCGCGTAGAAGAGAAAAGGAAGCGCAACATGAACAGGAACAACAGGAGGTGCAACATGCACACAGTGATAAAACTGAGCCAATACAGGGTATTCATTCATCAGAACAACTGGCAGATCACAAATAGGGTGAGCAGTCGCAGGAGCAGGACTTTGTTTAGGAGATTGAACATATGTTAGAACAGATGGACACGAATGTGGTTCAGCCAGAGCAAGATCAGGATACGGACCTCATGCCCAAGGACCAAGAGGTCGCTCCACCGGCTTCACCAAATCCGGCAGCAGAGCAAGTCCCAAGTGATCAAGGAGACACTGAAATCCTCGAGGATAATCCGGAAGCAGACGTGCACAACATATCATTTGATGAGTCATAACACAGAGTTGTGCAGTCGCGCAAAGTGACCACTCCAAATGTCCATGTATCTCCTGCGCATTTTCAGGAATGAGTGATCGTGTCTGATTGCGCAAATATCTAGCTACATTGGCTGATGCTATAAAGACATATGCCAAAACCACGAGATCAAGTGTGAGATTCTTGATAGCTGAGAACGAGTGCATGGTTAAGGAGTTGTAAGCGGCCAAGAAGAAAGAAAAGCAAGCTACAACATCTGCCAGAGAAGAGTTGAAGAAAGAAATACTTGATGATGTATCGTTTCTCGAGATAATCATGCAGAAGTTGTACTTCAAGTTCGTCACCATGCATAAGTCAGTTGTCCACCTTAATGGTTGGTAGCAGTGCTGTGCTAGGAGAGCATGCATCTTGATAGACATACACACTGTTTTAGATCACATGGAGATATGGACATTGAGGTATAATGGAGCTTCGTTGTACTTGGCCAAAGATGATGAAGCCAAAGGCAATGGAGTTGAAGGCACACATCTAGAGTCAGATACGGAACTATGAGGAACTCCCATAGCTCATCACCAACTTACAGGCTTCACATGCATGAGTTTTTAGGAGCATGGACGTCATTGTGTGCACCCATGTGATCCCATCCATTAACACACTCACCGAGGTGAAAGCAAAGAAGCAAGCCCGACTGGAGATGGACATGTACTTCGAGCAGTTGATGCGCATAGCCACCAACGCAGATTTGCAGATGAGCGCGGACAAAATGCACCAGTATGTTGTTGGTCCAGTTGCACTCAAGGCCATGATGCATATGCTATATGACGAGTTTGAGAGAGGTGCCAAATCAGTGTACCCGGATGCAACAGAGGCAAGAGTTCACTTTTAGAAGGATGTCACCACAGAGTACACGAACACCATAACAAACTACCAAGCTTCGCATCAGTTCGCCACCATCGATCACCAAGAGGATGTCGACGAGTTAGTATTCCCACAGCTGTGTGAGTCTTAGTGATGTTTTGCATGGCTTACTCAAGGCCATTTTTGTCTCACATGGGTACATGTGCAGATTGTATTGTAAACATGTTGTAAAGTGAAAGACCAAGTGTCAATAGTAGAACGTAAACAGTCATGTGTAAGTTGAAGAGTCATGAGGGTAGGTTAAGAGTCACAAAGGGGAATGTGAAGGGTCACCCCACCCTTTGCTATATATAGAACCTCATAAATCATTGTACGAGATTTTGGGAACTAAGCTTCTAACAGGTATAACTTAGAGAAAGCTTGGAGTGTATTGTAACGAGCCTTGGTTTCTGCACAGTGCAAAGAGAGTACATCTCTTTGGAGGAGTAGACATCAGTGATTGTAATGTTCCACTATTGGGGCTAGTGGTTGTCATGGTTGTATGTATGATTGAATTTTTCACTCTTTTAATATAACAGAGCCAACACGTTTCATGCATATATTGTTATTGTAGTTCAGCTATCCTGGTTACTCTAATGATGTATGTACTTGTAATTTACGCATGTATGTATGGATTATTTCGTATGTGTTTATATGAATCTTATCGAAGCGTCTTGTTGGTATAACTCATCACTTTGGATTGTCGGCTATCCTGCTTTCCATATCGTGATGTCTTTCAGCTCGTGTGTTCCCTTTCAAGCTGCGTGCTATCACATGCTTCTAAGGGGCGCACTGTTCTCCCCTTTTATGTGTTAGAGCCTTTCATGCACATTCCTTGACTTGCTGCAAGGTCACACCCCTTGCTTCGAACAAGGACATCTTACTTACCTCTGTGCGCAACCTCAGTCAAGGCAATACCGTACTACCCACTGCTAGGACTCCTACTCCAAACGTTCTGAGGCCTAGTTGGGACTTCTTACCCAGGAAATCCCTTCACATGTTGGCAGGTCCAACACCATCAACAGGATTATAATATTAATATATAAGGTTTATAATATTAGGTTTCAATGTTAATTGAAAACTTACTCACTTAGTTGAACACTTAACTTATACTTACTTATATTAAAACCGTATACTAAAACCTTAATACTAAACTCATTATTAAAACTTTAATATTAAAATTCAATATTTTAATATTATAAAACCTAATTATTACTTATATAATTGTTATAATTATATAATAATTAGTATTAATGTTCAATCCTTACCATACATCTAATAACTATTAATGTGATATGATATACACTTATTTGCATATATCAACCAAATTTAATAATGCTTTTGTGGATGTAATTAATATAAAATGAAATGAATTAATGGTCCATGAGACTAAAAATAGTCTATGAGACCATTAGATCCTTGTTTTTAGCTTTTTACAATTCAATCCTTTTCCGATTCAAATTGATGATGAGCTGACCCAACCTTCCAACAATCCCCTAGCTAAAAAGACAATGCCAAGCATGTTATCATAACTTTCTCTAATATCTTTGAATGCATCACATTCCAAAATGAAATGTTTTTCCGATTCCACAACCTCAGTAAGTTGGTCCTTAATTGAGCAAGAACCTTTGTCGTCCACGAAATGCTAGCTCCAATAAACTCTTTTTCTTGTAGATCACACGTAGGGTTGAATTCCTCAATGTAATATTCTTCTTTCTACCCAACTCTTTTCTCCATACCTTTTTACGAAACTTCTCCATATATATTTATAGTATATCAACCATATTTATTAATGTGATTGTGTTAGCTATACAAATACGGAATATTAAAATATATCCAAACTATAATTATATATCCTAAAATTATATCAAAATCTAAGTAAAACAATAATATACCTAAACTTAAATATTATATATCAATAGTATTTTAAAATACTAAACCAAAATGTATATCTTAATTAATATATATATTATAATATATATATATAAATTTTATATAAATATAGGAAATGAAATTTATCCAACAATTATGATGGTAACACCATTAAGTTAAGAAAAATTAACAATTTAATGATTGATTAAAGCAGTGAAGGATGTGAAGTTGGCGTAACATTTATTTGGAATCCATGGCTAGTGTTGCCATTTGGTCGACGGGGAAACGCGTAAAATGCGGAATGGGTACACCACGAAATACCACGCACTTGCGTTTTATGTGGGTGGATGCCACCTGTTTTGGTCGGAGACTTAACGTCTCATCACAAAGAATCATATCATGGCTTGCATGTGGATGCAACCTGGTTTGGGTCCCAACTGAAGGAATCTTATCTTTGGTCAACCAGATTTGCGCAAGGAAATGAACGCAGGCCTTCCAAACGCTTTATGCGTACAGGAACTGATAGATGGCCATGGTCAATAATGCTGTGACACCGACGAAGGGGAAATTGCCAGAATCTTGATGCTTGCTGTGACAGGACGAAGGGAAAATTGGCCCGAAATATTAAATTAAATTCAACACGATGTATATCAAATGCAACGAATGATATCATGGGTTGGTGGATGCAAGCTTGTTTGCATAAACTATTGGGTCCCAACTGAAGGAATCTTATCTTGGGTAAAGCAAATTTGCGCAAGGAAATGAATGCAGGCCTTCCAAATGCTTTATGCGTACAGGAACTGATAGATGGGTCAATAATGCTGTGACGAAATTGAAAGGAAAATTGGCCCGAAACTTGATGTTTGCTGTGACGAAATTGAAAGGAAAATTGGCCCGAAACTTCATGCTTCCAAATTCCACCGTTCAGATTACGATATAACTTCAATATATATCGCTTTGGAGCTCTGTAATCAACCACATTCCAGAGCTGTTTTGTTTTCAATCGTGTGCCCAAACATTGGGGTGTTGATACACACAAGAATAGCAAAGGCGCAGCTGGTAAGTTGCTTGCCCTCCAGAATCTTTCTGACGCAAATATTGAGTCTCACCGCACTTTCTCGATCTCTGCAAAATATCTTCCATCTTACTTCTCTGTTATTCTGTATCCAATGGCAAACGTTAACTTTACCCCCGCCGCCCGTGACGGAACATCCTCCGCATCCACCTCCCAGGGCAATACCAACAGCTATGTGTATCAAGTGTTTCTAAATCACCGCGGTCCTGACGTGAAGGAAGGACTCGCTACCGATATCTACAATGGCCTTAAAAAGCTCGGATTATCAGTTTTTCTGGACCAGCCAGAACTGCAAAGAGGAGAGAAGTTGAAGCCCCAAATCGAAGGGGCTATTCGAACAGCCTCTGTTCATGTAGCGATATTCTCGCCAAATTATGCTCAATCTAGATGGTGTCTCGATGAACTCGTCCAGATGTTGGAGTCGGGGTCCACAATAATTCCGGTCTTCTACAAAGTCGAGCCCGCAGATCTTCGGCATACGCGCGGCGGAGATCGAGTTTATGCTAGACATTTGGGCGAGCTCGAAGCGAAGAGAACATCTGATTCTCAGGAACCACGGTACGACCCCGAGACCATAGAAAAATGGAGGAATGCTCTTTCTGCTGTGGCGGATATAGTCGGTTTTGAGCTGAAGGACAAGTAAGACCCTCCAACTCTCCCTATTATTTGAGTTTTGTACTTAGCTGGCTTCATAAGTATATAACAGATTATTTATGTAGATATTTCTCGTTAGTCTATTAACTGTGATTTGAATATTGTTCAGGAAAGAGTCGCAGCTCGTCCAGGAGGTCGTCCAACAAGTTGTGAAAAAGTTTCCCAAACCGCCTCTCGACGTCGCCAAATATCCTACGGGCCTCCATGAAAAAATTGAAGATGTGGACAGAACATTGTCACTGCAGCGGCAAAGCGAGAAGGCTACAATTTTGGGAATTGTAGGTTTTGGCGGGGTCGGGAAGTCTACCCTGGCTAAACAATTCTTCAACCGAGAAAGATCAAATTACGATCGATCTTGCTTCTTATTTGATATCAGATCCAAATCTTTGCCTTCCGTGCAGAGTAGCCTTCTCAAGGATCTGATTCAATGGAATGCACAAATAAACAGCGTTGCTGAAGGCATAGAGAGGCTCAAAACAGTTTCTCAACGGTGTCTTATCATTTTAGATGATATTGATCATATTGATCAAATGGATGCATTATGTGCACCGCTTAGAGATACCATTCATGTAGGTAGCTTAATTTTAATTACATCCCGTAATAAGGATGTGCTTGGAAGCGCAGGGATTGGAGGGTCATCCATTTACACACTGAAAGGTCTCAACGTAAAGCGCTCGCAAGAGCTCTTTTGCTGGCATGCCTTCGGTCAACCCCGTCCTGTTGTAGGATTTGAAAAAGTGGTTGAGGAGTTTTTGTATGTCTGCAATGGTTTGCCCCTCTCGCTTAAAGTGCTTGGGGCGCTTCTTCGTGGAGAAGATGACTTGAAGCATTGGAATGCGCAATTGCGCAAAACCTCCAAAGTACTTCCGGAAGATATAGGGAGCACACTTAGAATTAGCTATGATGCTCTAGATGAGGAGGAAAAGCAAATATTTTTAGATATCGCCTGTTTCTTTACAGGGAAAGACAGGGATGCCGCTATAAGAGTATGGGATGGATCCAACTGGGAAGGGTTGCTGGGTCTTCGGAAGCTGGAAAACAGATGCCTCGTGGAGGTGGACGGTGAAAACTGTCTCAGAATGCACGACCACATTCGAGACCTAGGCAGAAATATAGCTGAAGATCTAGAATATCCCCGTCGTCTTTGGCATTTCATGGAGAATCTTCCTCATAATATGTCTGGCCAATCATTTGTAAGTATTCTGAAGCTTTCGACGGACTTTCAAAACAGCTTCGTGTTATCAAAATTGTCTGTCAATTTCTAAATCTTAAAACTAACAGCTGGGGGTGAACAATTCAGGTGCAGGTGAATGGAATTAGCAGGTCCAACCGAAGCATGTTGCAGGTGGTTGGGGGTGAAAGTGACTCTGTTGAACGAATATTCAGCAGTGAACAGTTACCGCCGCTTGTATATCTGCACTGGGAGTGGTGTCCGAAGTCCTCTTTAGCTCCCTCGATTCCATTAAAATATCTGCGCTGGAAGGACTCTCTGAAGTCCTCTTTAGCTCCCTCGATTCCATTAAATAATTTAAGTGTGTTACATATAGACGGGGAGCAACTGGAAACACTCTGGCAACATGAATTTCAGGTAGTCATTTGTTTTCTTAACAGATCTAGTTACTTTTTTTAATAGTGTATGAATTGTTGTACTAGCGTGTTGTTATCGTATGACACAATGCGAAAATGCTGTAGAGGCTCATACTCACTTTAATAATGCATGTGAACATTGCAGGCACCTCTGCAATTGAGGGAGTTGCATATTGATGCTCCCCTTTCAAAGCTTCCAAAGTCCATTGGAAAACTGAAGCATCTTGAAAAAGTTTTTCTGTGCACTCGTTATCTTAAAACTATTTCAAATGAATTTTGGAACTTATCAGGACTCCAAAGTCTTCACTTGCAGTGCGAGCGGCTGCAGACGCTACCAGAGTCGATTGGGAACCTGTCGGGCCTCCAAAGTCTTCACTTGGGCCTGTGCTCCATGCAGACACTCCCAGACTCAGTGGGGAACCTGTCGGGCCTCCAAAGTCTTTCCTTGAGCCGTTGCTTCCGTCTGCAGACACTCCCAGACTCAGTGGGGAACCTGTCGGGCCTCCAAAGTCTTTCCTTGAGCCGTTGCTTCCGTCTGCAGACACTCCCAGACTCAGTGGGGAACCTGTCGGGCCTCCAAAGTCTTTCCTTGAGCCGTTGCTTCCGTCTGCAGACACTCCCACACTCAGTGGGGAACCTGTCGGGCCTCCAAAGTCTTGACTTGAACGGCTGCACCAGTCTGCAGACACTTCCAGACTCAGTGGGGAACCTGTCGGGCCTCCAAAGTCTTCACTTGTGCCAGTGCTGGAGTCTGCAGACACTCCCAGACTCAGTGGGGAACCTGTCGGGCCTCCAAAGTCTTCACTTGAATAATTGCCGCAATCTGAAGATGCTTCCAGACTCAGTGGGGAACCTGTCGGGCCTCCAAAGTCTTGACTTGACATGGTGCACCAGTCTGCAGACACTCCCAGACTCGGTGAGGAACCTGTCATGCCTCCAAAGACGATGAGAAACCTGGGCGATGTTTAGGCCTGCGAAAGCGAACTATGAGAACGGCAAGAAGAGCGGCTCAATGCACGGAGCGTGTCCTGCAATTAAGATTGTTTTCAAATATTTCATTTATTAATGTTAAGATGGTTCATTTTATGATGCATAAGTACAACCTGGTACAACAATATAAAAACTCATTAAGTAAAACGCTGCAAACAAACGATTCAGTCAATCGCACATTTAACCTTCTGCACTTTCCATGCTCGGAGGTTTCACAGAAAAAACTTTTCAGTATTTGGAAGCTTCACCCAAGAAACTTCTCATATTTGAAGACACTCTCCAAATAGTTATATGTTTTTTTGTTTTCATGTATATACCTTCCAACATTCTACAATTATTTATCCATATAAAATAAAAATAATAATTACTAAATTACAATTAAAAATATATATTTTATTTGGAAAGTTAGCTGAGAAAAGGGATTAAATAATTTTATTATACTCACCCAAGTTAAATATATTATTAGCAAATTTTTATGAATAAAAAGTTTAAATGTTTTGTATTATAACCTATTGAGAGGAGTTGTTTTAAGTGTTAAGTTTTAGAGTTTTTGTGGATTTCTGATACTAATTTTATAGAAAAATTTATAACTAAATCTTTATTTGTGTTGTTTAAATTTGTTTTTTTAACTATATATAAATTCAACACCTTAAAAAACCCTAATTTATTCCTAATATATTGTGCCTCCTAAATATCTTAATATATCGTGTTGAATCAGCAAAAACAAATGCATATAAATAAAGGTCCACGTTGGAAATGGTAGCGGAGGTATTGTTTTGCAGGTCTAGAGAGGTCTAGAGAGGTGCTATCATTGCAGAATTTAATATTTCATTTTATGATGCATAAGATGGTTCATTTTATTGGAATTTTTTTGTATTAATCTATTTTAAGTTATTAAATTAACCTCCAAATTTTTGTTAAATTAAGTTTAAAAATCACATTAAAATTTATAGTTATTATTATATTTTATAAATTTATTAGAATGATATTGTATTTGTAAAAAAAATGAATTTTATTATTAAAAATCCGAGCCCATAATTTAAGTTATGTAAGATGTTATATTTTTTCAATTATTTATTAATAAATTTAACTGAAATATAAAAAAAAATATATTTTAACTCAAAGATTTTCTTTATATTTTTCAATTACTTATTAATAATTTTAACTAAAAATATAAAAAATATATATTTTTAACTCTAAAGAATTCTTTATTTTTTAATTCTTTATTTCTATAACTCTAAACTCTTTATTATTTTAAAAAATTTATATTTATATTTTAATTTCCAACCTTTGAAGCTCTCAATTTATGTTTAAGTACTTATCATTTTAACAAATTTACATTTTAATATATACATCTATCAAATATATAAAGACAAAATCAAAAGTTTTCGATATGTAGAATTTATGTGTATTTGAAGTTTATTTTAATTTTTAATTATTTTTCTATGTATATTTATATTTTTCATTATTAATGGTCTAAATAATATAGAAAGCTTTTTTTTTTTTAATTAAAAATTTTGTGTAGTTTATATTAAGTATATGTAATTAATTTAATAGATATTTATGAGGTGTAGATTAATTAGATTGTGTGGGCATTAGTTCTTATTAAATACTAGTTCAAATTTTATGGGGAGAAGTTGATCTTCAGAACCACTTGCAAGAGATAAAAATGTCTCAATTAGTAATATTGAGGGTGCATTTATATCTAGTTGGAAAAATAAATTCATTATGAATATGTTGTTTTATATTGAAAAATATTTAACAATTAAGTTAGTGAGAGCTAGATTTTCATGTATGGCATCTTCAGTCTCTTTGTAGAATAGAAACTACATGTAATTTTTCATATATATAGATATATATACCCACTTGTAAGTGAGAGAGATATTACTCACAACTCAAAAAGAGTTTTTAAAAAACAATGGACTCAGGAGTGATCGGCTATAAGTAACATTTGAGCTTAGTGGAGAGGATAACAATTTGTCTTTTGAAACCAAATTGAATTATAGAAATAATCTATATATATATATATATATAATTATATATAATATATATAATATAAAAATAAATTATATATATATTTCCAACTTTACAATGTTACAAAATTTTCATGTAACCATCTCTCTTCATGACCACATTTGAGTAATAGTAAAAAAATTCCACTTCTCTGTAGACTTGATTTTTTGGGTTTCTATACTCATTTCAATTCAAATTAAATCACATTATGTGGGTCAAAGTTTACGCACAACTCCCTTGTCATGCTTACATTGGGCCCATTTGAGGTATTACTTCAATAACACAAAGTTGTGACTTCTCCCTTTGAATGATTGATCCAAAGAACTCTTTTGAAAGTTCCTTTGGATAGAAAGGAAATAGGTCATTGGGTTTTTTTTTTAAGGATCACTAATTGGGCACTATCGAAATATTTGCCTAATGGAAGGAAATATGTCATTGAGCTATTTTAAAATATTTCTTGTAAGAATATTTGAAAGATCAACCCAATGTAAGGAACGCTACGGGAATTTTGAGGTCTAAAATGGGCCTCCTAAAGAAATTATAAAATAATAGTAGAATTAATAAAATAATATTGGATTACATCATCAAATATTAGAGAGACAAAAGAAAAAGAAAAAAACTATTTTTTCAACTTGTATTTTTGACTTATTTCCCTAGGGGTTTACTCAAATTTTGAGGAAAAACAATCGTTGGATGCATAATTTGATTCCTCATTCAAGGAGTACCCATGTTCCATACTTTCAATAGACTTTGCTACACAAAAATCAGAAATACATTAAAAATGTGATTGCAATCACGATTGTTCATGTATTTCTCATTTTTTGTGTAGCAAGGTCCATCAAAAGTATGCAACTTGGGTACTCCTTGGATGAGGAATTAAATTTTGCATCCAACGAGTACCCCCGCTCAAAATTTGAGAAAAACCTTAGGGAGATAAGTTGAAAATACGAGTTGAAAAAAATAGTTTTATTATTTTTTAATCTTTTTATTTTTTATGCCAAAATGGTGAATCATCCCTCATGGTTGACATCATTATATTGAATCCTATTGGTTGTTATAAAGTTTATTTTGGTTGTACATTTTTCTTAGGAGGTCCATTTTAGACCTCAAAATTCCCTTAATGAAAGGTCACTAGGTCATTTGAAAGATTGTCCATCAAACATTTTGAAAGAGATGTGAAGAAAAGGACCATGAGGCCATTTTGAAAAATCATCCATTGGGCATTTTCTAAAGGTCTACAAAATGCAACGAAATAAACCATCACACTATTTCAAAAGATCATGTATTAGGTGCTTTATAAATATCATCATGAGGGAGGAAATGGACCACCAGGCCATTTTGAAAGATCCCTGGTTAGATGCTTTCAAAATCTCTCCTTGACACAAGGAAATAGGTCATTTGGTTGTTTTGAAATATTGCTCATTAAATGCTTTTGAAAACTTGGCCCTCTATATTGAGCCTCTTTGAAGATGTGATCATGCCATTTTGAAAGATGGAACAAGCCATCAAGCCTACTTTGAAAAATCATATCACCTGATTTCAATGTATCACTCAATTGGATTAAATAAGGTAATAGGCTCCTAAAAAACAAAGGTCATCTAATCGTGATTGAAGGAGTACATGTCTGAATATCACATATAAGAAGATGATCAATGATGCTAAAGGATGAAGATAGTCACTGATGTCAAAAACTGATCCCAATAGTACCAAATGTAACATGATGGAATAAAATGATACTACATCGCAACTCGAATGCCAACATATAAGATTTCGTTGTGAAGAACTGCAACATATAAGGTGGATGGTGTCAACTAGAAGCAACAGGAGCAACTAACAAGTGAACCAAAACATGTTGATGCAAACCGAGGTCTTCACCGACCATCGTGGTACATTTCTACACAATGGGAATGAATGATCTGAGGTCGACCATGTGAGAAATCGTTTGATTACCGGTCATTGATGTATACCATTAACAAACGCGAGACTACTCACCGATAATGATAATGAGAGTCAAGGTACCCAGTACAATCGAACAAGTGCAAATGAATGAGCTGAAGTTGAACACTTGAAAAAATCTATCAATTAGGAGATAATGATGGTTTCCCACTGTCGATAGCGAAGGAATCTACCACTGATGACTGCAAACCCCAAGGTACTACCAAATGGACTCTAGATCTTTTTCCCAGAGCAAATGAGTTATAGTCGATAGGAAAATATCCACTAGAAGGAAGGCATTAAGGTATCCTTTATCAATAACACGAGTTTAACCTGTAAGCCAATAATGTGGGAAGGAATTGAATGGAAAATATGTAGTAACCCAACTAAAGCACATTTTCGGCATACACAAGATGTAGCTAGCACACGATAGAAACCCTCTGAACCAACCAACAATGAAAGCTGACACAAAGGTGAGGAATCCACCAATGGGGTCAAATGGAAACCAAGGCACTACATGAATCCCAATGTGTGATATTGAAAGCTGATGTTGAATAGAAGGGAAACCACTCAGTCAAAGGCCCATGATACTGATCGATGCTGAGCACAAGGTGACTTATCAATAATGAAAATAGGGCCAGGGTGTTGCTCTAGATCTGCCCTCAGATCAATTTGTCGTAGTCGATAAGGACATGACCCGCTAACAAGAAGTCAATGGAGACCTTCTCAAATCAGAACAAGCAAAGGACCAATATAACTGATGTGATGACAAACATGACACTGACAACTAGGGATGGACGACTAAAAAATAGGTCAAGAGACACCACAGAGAGGCCGATTCAGGTTTACTTCCCTTGAACAAAAGCACGACTCAATGATGACTATATGGTGGCATATGATAACTCTGTATAAGTTTGTCATGCAAGAAGCATAAGGAAACTCTCCATATGATTGGAATAGATAACCAATTAGAGGAGCACTTACTCAATAACAAGGTTAAGGCTCTCCTAAGTCAAACTAAATCCCATCCCAATGGAGGAGAGAATTTCTTTTGAGTTCTTTGTTCAAGGGTGACACGACTGACTCTAGCTACCAACAAAATATGGAAATGTCATCTTGTTCTCGCTCTTTTTGGAATATATAATTTTTTTGTCTTTTTCTTTAAGCTAGAAAAAGAATAAAAGAATGCTATAGTACAGTGGAAAGAATGAGTGTCAGAGAAACAGATGATCTAGTTCCTGGGATGGGAACATTCCTATGCTCATGCAGGGAGGTGAAACTGGTCAAGGACACTCAAAGGGATGCTCTTTCCACGAGTAAAAGGCTGCGTCAAGTTGCAGAAGCTAAGTGATTGCATGGTTGAATTTGCAAAATACATGGTCAAATAAGTGACTTAAACACGAGTCCAAGTGAAACCGGCTCAAGGCCAAAAGGTGAAAATAGTCAAAATGCAATGCAACAGTACAACTCAACACAAAGGAGCCTCTAGGGTATAAGGCCAGATATTAGCACGGAAGAAAGGAGAATGTGTTCAACGCATCAGTCATGGTGGGACTAAAGAGGACTCCCTAGCCTACTTAGTATAGCAGCATGGGAAACCAATGTCAGCGAGGATCTAACTAAGATGCCCATGTAAAGGATGGCTCTACCATTGCATCATAATTTAAAAATATCGGCAAGTGAAAATGGTTTGCTGACCAAGATATGATGGGGTCAACCCTACGGCTAATGTATCACTAAATGGAGGCTAGTATGCATGATGTAGTGGAAAACAATTTTCCCTAACCTAAATGATAGTGAGAGAACGATACCTACCATGACGGGTCAACGGTCATGGGACCGAAACAAAATCTCGAAGAAGTCTCCAAAATTTCCTGTAAAAACAACCCACTCTCGACAATCCAAGCCCACAGGTCAAAAAATTCATAGGACAATTTTTTTTTGAAAAAATATTTTGCAATTTCAAAGTTACATAATGACTTTTGGACTCATAGTTTTTTTCATTTATGTTTGGAGCAAAGAGCTACGGAGCAAAACTAAGCAAGCTTTCCTCTGAACAATTGGACCATTTGAATCACCCCAAAGTCTCCAAGTAATCCTCAAATCCTACTTGTAATGCTTTATGATAGTTTTTAAAGTTTTTTCAAAGTTTTGACCGTGGGAAACTATGCCCAAAAATTCAACTCTGCGTACACGCAGGTTGGATGTGAGTAACCCGCGTATGCGATGGCCCTACACATGAATGTGTGTAAAGGGAACTCACATGTATGTGAGTTAAATTTTTAACATATAAATTAACAGTTGAAACTTCAATTTTTTGCAGGATGACTATCACTTGGAGGGAAAGAGAGCATACCACCATAGAGAATGAGGTAATGAATGATCAAAATGCATTGGATGCACTGAGAGGCTATGGCTTACTCAAATTCTTCAAAATGCCAAATATGAAAGCCAATACACGCTTGCTAGAACTTTTGATCCACTACTGGAGCGCAGAGGACAACGCTTTCGTGATCGACTAGATGCCTCTATGGATTGAGGTCGAAGATATCTATTTCATTATCAGTCTCTCCCGAAGAGGGGAGGTCGTGCACTCAACAAGCAGGATGAGAGGTAGTCTTTCAGTGGAAGACTATCTCCATATATATTGTCATGGACATCCAGAGAAGATTGGGAGTCAAATTCCAATCAAACATGTGGAAAGTCTATCCTTAAGGATTTTTCTATTTACCATTGCATGGGTAAATGGGTCAGCTTCCCTGCATTAGGCGTCACGAGTATCTATGAGCCTGGAAGTGGAATGTCTTACCACAGTATTTGACTAGTGCACACCTCTTCTGACTAACATGAAGAGTCAATTGACCTCTATACAGAAGGATCAAACAAAGAATTTTGGATATGGAACCATCTTGTGTTCATTCTTCTTCGAGAAGGTACCTAGGCTACGTCCCAAAGTATCAGTGTCCATCAGTAGCCCTAGAGATCCACGAATGGGTAGATGGGCAGACCTAATGAAGCACCTTGGGTGTGGTGACGTGCCCCGAACAACCTTTGATGATGAGTTTTTCACCTAGTGGGATCAACAGATCATCACGGTTGATGACTAACCATATGCCAGCATGGATTTCCGAGGAGATCCAGACTTAGTGTTACCACCAAATGTGGCATGGGGAGACATAGGTAAAAACTTTTAAGTTTTTGTGAGTTTTAAAAAAAAAAATGGATTTTTTAATATGAAATGAACTTAAATTATATATATATATAATAATATATTAAATAATATATATATATATATATATATATATAATATATATAATATATATATTTGATGAGAGAAAATACTGGAAAAATATAATGACCATGTTCTAGATGTGGGTCCAGTGAGACCTGATGGATTTCCAAGGCACAGGCATCGCGGAAGAGGGGCCGAAGAGATGGCAGCCAAGATAGAGAGAGTCCTTTATGCTATTCAGAGAAACTTGGTGAGACTAACTCACCAGGTACCTATGATAGTTGTAGAGGATCTTCCTGAGGAGATGCAGCGTCGTGTGGTAGGGGTACCACGGGACTGGGTCTAGATACTTCGGCGTGTAGCCAATGTTGTGGTTAACTTTTTAACCACTCATCCTGATCCAACTCAATAGATAGATCTATGTATGACTGGACATGATTATGGGCATAAGCCCAAATTTTGACAGCATCCTGCCCCAATTTTGTATATTATTTTTGAACACTCCATCTATATATAGGCAATTTTATGATATATATATCTATATATATATATATATATATATATATATATATATATATATATATATATATATATATATATATTATTCAATTTTTGATGTTATTAATTTGATGAATGATTAATGTGCCGACCTAATGCTTGATTAGCAATAGAGTCTACTAATGAATTCTCAGATCGTGAAATGTGAACATATGTGATATAAATAAATGATCGTTGCAACAGTCTCACTCTCAAAAATTGGTGATATAAATAAGGATCACGAACCCGATAAGTGTTATTTAACTGCAACACCACTAGTTGTGAGTCTAGATAAACTACCAATGAATCAATCCCATAAGATATTGCTTTGGATAGTAAATTAAGAATGGCAGTATATTTGGCAATGTTGTTCGAAGCAAGGTCAATACATACTCCCCTCGACACCATCAACTGGCCAGATGGATAATAAATCACCCAAGCCATGGAAGCAAGATTCCGAGTGTGCCTACTTGCACCATTGGCAAATCCGAAATATATTGAATCGTCCATCAATACCTGCCAAAGCAGATAAAAAAATATCTATATCACAAAACGCCAGACAGATATGTACAAAGATACAATATATACAAACAAGCAATTTCTTGGCTGAAGCCTAAGAAAAATACTTCTTAAGGTAGAGCCCATTTCTAGGCTCCGCCAACTTGTTCCCTTCAAAGTCAATTAATTCATAAGCCCCTTTTTTCAAAACACGCTTGACTATAAAGGGACCATACCACATAGAGTTGAACTTGCCTACCCCCAGGGTGTCTTTGTCTTGGTCATAGACTAAGACAAGGTTGCCTGAAGAAAAAAACCCGAGGATGGACAACTTTATCATATTGAGTTTTAATCCTCTTCTTATGGGCTTCGTTTATTATGGCTACATCTTGACGCTACTCATCAAGATGTTCCAAATGAATGAGGCATTCTTCGAGAGTAGATGCCTCCATAAGAAGTTCTACAACTAGCTTAAGGGACGAAATCTCACATTCGATAGGAAAGATAGATTCCAACCCGTAAACTGGTTGAAAAGGAGTAAAACCAATGGCAGCCTTAACTGAGGTTTAGTATGCCCAAAGTGTCGGATACAACATTATGTGCCAATTGGATCAAATTTTATCAATTTTCCTTTACAGGATGGTCTTAAGGGACTTATTCATGGCTTCAACCTGCCCATTGGCCTGAGGATAATATGGAGATGAATGTTCCTACCAGAATCCCAACTTGAGAGCCAATTTGGTCATCAGTTGATTTTGGAAGTGACTGCCATGGTCAGTGACAATCTCTCTTGGGATACCAAATTGTGAAATAACCTGGTTGAAGAGAAACAAGGTTGTTGTCTCACTATCGTTTTTGAAAGTAGGCATGGCCTCATCCCACTTCGTAAAGTAGTCTACGGCCACAATGATGTACTTGTGATTCCCTGCCGAAGGTGGATTACAAGTAGTAAAATAAATGCCCCACTTCATAAATGGACCGACAGTGATAACACGAAAAAGTGGAGCTAGATGCGCACACATTTTTCAAGTATAAACTTGACAAGGATGGCTATGTTTGACAACTTCAATAAAGTCTTTGAAAATTAAAGGCCAAAAGTGGCCTGCTCGGAAAATTTTTGGGCTGTTGCAAGCCCTGATAGATGACCGCCACAAGCTCTAATGCGGCAATCATTAAGTATTGATTCAACTTCATCCAAAGTTATGCAACGCCTAAGGATTGAGTCAACCCCTCTGCAATATAATGTATCACCAATGATAACATAGTTTTTGGCAAGGTGACGTAACTTTCGACGCTCATCTTTGGAGAAAGCAGGTGGAAACTTCGAAGTCTGGAGATATATAATGATATCTCTGTACTAGGGATACTGTGAAGAAATGAGGAATAGATGTTTGTCAGGAAAATTTTCCTCATAAACAATAGCTTCCTCACAAGGCAGCTCCGAAATCAATTCCACAAAAACTATTGACTTCTTATATTTAGCTAACAATAATTGAAGATCGAACTCTTGCAAAATAACAATCCATCAATTATACTTGCTCCCAATCACTCGCCTACTGAGGACAAATTGAAAAGGATTGATAGCTACTAAGACGAATGTTTTGTGAAGCAGAATTTAACGACGAAGCCGTTGAACAACATGGGCAGCCACCAATTCCAATTTCTCGATGGGAGAATAGCGTAGCTTAGGTCCTACTAAGCCTCGCCTCAAGTAGTAGATTACATGCTCACTGAGAGAATCATCCTCTTGAACTAGAACCATACTGATGGTTGATTCTCCCACAACGAGATAAAAATGGAAATCTCTGCCATAATCTGGTGGACTCAATAATGGAGCAGAGGTTAATGCTTTTTTCAAAGCATCAAAATATCGTTGCATAAAATCGTCCCATAAAAATGGAACTCCTTTCTTAAGCAAACACACAAATCCTTTGGTAATGTCGGCGTAATTTGCTACAAATCTCCTCAAGAAATTTGTCTTTCCTTGAAGACTTTGAAGTTGACGACTGGAAGAAATAGGAGGAAACTAAATTATTGCCTCAACCTTGAAAGGGTCAACTCGAATCCCTTCAGTTGATACAATGAATCCTAACAACTGACTGGATGTGACCACAAAAACACACTTATTCGAATTCAACCGGATTTTATAAAAACAACATCTCTCAAAGACTAACCGAAGGTGCCTAGGATGATCAATTCTCTTGCGAGAACGAGTAGCTAAGTCATCCAAGTATGCTTCGATAACATGTTTGATGTTGTGGAAAGCATAAGACATGGCCCGCTAAAAAGTAGCTCCAACATTTTTAAGGCCAAAAGGCATCTTCTTGTATGCAAACGAGCCCCAAGGACAAATAAGGGCTATCTTGTGTTGATCCTATGGATGAATAGTAATTTGATTGTAACTAGAGAATCCATCCATGAACGGAAAAATTTCATTACCCGCACATTCATCAACAATTTGATCAATAAAAGGAGTGGGGTAATTGTCTTTTGGACAAGCCTTATTTAAATCCCTAAAGTCGATACATACTTGGATCGTTTCTTGTTTCTTATCTATCAAGTCTCGGTTGGAAACCCACTCAGTTAGAAGAATGGGGTATATGAAACCTGACTTAAGCATCTTTTCAACTTCAGTTTTAACATCTGCCGCTTTCCGAGGATTGACCAGTCGAATTTTTTGACGAATGGGTTTGGTGTTTTCGTATGTATTGATCTCATGCTGGACTATAGATGGATCAATTCCAAGCATTTCCTCATAAGACCAAGCGAACACATCTTGAAATTCTTTGAAGAGATTGGTGTAGATTTGAATTTCTTCAAGGGAACAGTCAGCTTCAATGAAGACATTTTTAATTACGTTAGGATTCCTAGAGATAAGATGTTCATAGGTATAGTTCATGAGATAACTGACATGTTACCTTCGATAGAAAATTGTGCTAGAGCCAAAGGGTTTGAAATTGTATAAACATCACTAGTAGACAGATTGGAAAAACTAGATTTAGCTTCACGCAATGGAGGGAGAAAATATGAACGATGATGTAAATCATCCCATGGTCGATCCACACCCATCATTGTTTCCAAAATTTCTTCTTCAGATGGTAGGACTGTATCCAAGAAATCCAGAGCTGAAGTAGAATTGAGGGTCCAAGCCGGAGCCACATCGCCATCTAACTCCTTTAGTGAAAAAGGAGTGGGACAGTTGTCTACAGATTTAACTATAGATTCATAAGTGAGTTCTGTTGCAGACATGGGAAATTCCATTCCACCTACCTACCCTCCATCTCATGTGGTGGTAGATGAAGGTAAGGGCCAAGGGTCTGAAAAATAACGAGTTCGAAAGAAATCTTTCCAAGAAGGTCCTCTAGAGGATGAAATCGCATTAATTCTAGTTGTAGGAGCAGGGAGGTCGAATATACCCATTAACGAAGAGTATATCCCAACTCCTAAATTCTCAATAGGTTGACAGGGATTGTCCACCAATGGAACGGTAGAATCCGAAGTTGCGTGAGAGTCACTTGGAGAATAATCTAACTGATCAACTCTAACAATCCTCCCCTCATGAGGAAAACAGAGGATGCGGAATAATGATGAAACTATGGCATCCATATCATAAATCCAATTCCTGCCTAAGAGGAGGTTATAATCCAGGTTCGCATTGATGATTTCTACCTCAATATTCATTATTTCCATCAAATGTCGTCAAAAGAGTCGGTGAAGGAACACTGAAGATGATCCAATGGCCTTCCAACATGACATAGACATCACGCATCTGGAAGCTCCCTCATCTATAACAGTCCGAAAAATATTGGTCTTTCGGTATGTGAACTTTATTTGGAAATCCATATGGTGAGGACGTCTCTTTTTGACATTCAAAATATCAAAAGTGAGAACCAAAGAATTCTTTGGGTCTACTACACCGATTGCCGAAAGCAAAGCACTTCTCTAAGCAGGGCACGACTAGAGTACCTCTAATGCTGACATATCACAAGGACTTTGAGCCAGATCTTCTACAATCAAGTAGTTCTGGGTTTCCCTAGCATTAGGGTTAATAGTTGAGTGCTTTGCAGAGCCTTTTGGTATCTGAGGTATAGACTCAACAGAAAGCCGCTCATTATGAAGTGGTTATGTGGCTTTGGGAATAGATTTAACCT
Organism: Pinus taeda; assembly: GCA_000404065.3. Lineage (NCBI taxonomy): Eukaryota > Viridiplantae > Streptophyta > Pinopsida > Pinales > Pinaceae > Pinus > Pinus taeda. The sequence goes on from APFE030244741.1 coordinate 24,168, forward strand.
TAGATGTTTCCAATTCACCATAATTGCGTGCTCGCGTAGTGACGTCGATATGAGAGCTCATCATATAAACATTTGACGAATTTTCCCCTCCCTGGTTGCCCCCGATGGAGGTACCAACATTAGAATTCATGCTAGCAAGTAATTGTTGCCTTTGGGGAAAAGGGTTAGCCAAAACAACTTGGGAGCTAGAGGACCCTTGCTGTACTAATAAGCACTAAGAGTCTTCCATATTAGGGCAAAGGTGAGTCAGATGATCTCCATTGCATAACTTGCATGGAAATTTTACCTTTTTCTTGGACTCTTTCTTACCCTATCCAACATCATTGTCGGGTTTGTTTGCATTGCCTCTTCCTTCCTGGTTCTTCTTCTTACCTCGTCCCTTCCTCTTCCCATCAGATTGTTGATTTCCTTTGGGGTTATTGGTCTAGATGGCGTTTATAGAGGGAGGTTGGGAAGGTGTAGGTACAAACGGTGTTGCCTGGGTAGAAGAAGTAGTTTGTAGAGATAACTGTTGTAATTGATTCAATAGGTTCACCGCGATAATATCAATCGATCTGACTATACCATCGGCATGGGGACCTAGTTTTGGTTTGGCTAAATCAAACTTAGATCTAGGAGCATTAGGTAGAATTTTCTGAAAACCCCCAAACTGAGAATATATCAGTTCCAATTGCTGGGCTCTGAAAATGGCCTGCTCTTCCATATAAACACTAGAGAGAGACACATTCTTTGATATCTGAGGTTGTAATGATTTGGGAAACCATTCGAGAAGGAAATCTAGTAGGATTTCGATTTTGATAATACTTTTCCTCCTCCTCCATTCTTGGATGTGATCCGAAATGTGAGTTGTGTGTCTTGCTGAAAGTTAGCCAGAAGTCCAGTTCCAGCTTCATATTGGATAGGCAACTAAAAATGGTTCAAAAATACATTAGCCAAATCAAAAAAAGAAGTATATGTGCCCCCCTGGAAACTCTATATGCCATTTGGCCACATTTCCATAACCTCAACCTGATCGAATCATCTATCAGGGAGTTGGATGAGCACCCTAAGTGAAATGTGGTTATGTGGTCTCCCAGATCTTCACCACTCTTCCCTTCAAATTTTGGGATATCCAAGGGAAGTTTAGTTGGGATCGAAGGCCAAGCCATATTGTACCGAATCAGATCATTTTTCAATTTGGTTAAGTCTAGCAAGTTAAGCGTGGCCAGAAAAGGGAGTCGTGGCAGACCTTGGGAATTCTATCTAGTGCGAGTAGGGTTCCCAAAGGTCTGAAAAGAATGACCTGGATTTTGAAAAACACTAGGTTTACCAAAGTAACTTGTAGAGCCTACAAAACCAAAAGTTTCTCCTTGTGGTCCAGTAAAATTTGGAGTTTGACCAACTCCTACCGAAAATCCTCCGTAACTAGTGAAGTTACCCCTTAACAAAGTGTTAAAAGAAGCTGATAGCCCCTGATAAGGATTCCATGCGTTAGCAAAGGGTGGAAAATTCTTAAACAAATTAACTAAATAATATGACATATTCCCTTGTTGGATGGAATAAAATGGATTCCCAGCTCGTATCCCACTAACCACAGGGTTTTTCCAACTCTGGAATGCGTTATTACCTTGACCTGTAAAGGGAAAATTTATTGACCCTACTGTTGGATTGGAGTGTGGTATATGACCACGTCCAAATGGGAAACCTTGAAAAGAAGTTGATCCACTCACCATGGATGTGAAGGCGGTAGATGGTATGTTCAAAGGAACTGAAGGAATCCCGTGAGATGGCATTCCATAAGGGATAAATCCAAAACCGAATGCAGTAGCTTGAGAACTTCCACTCATTGACATAATGGAAGTAGACCCAAATATAGTTGTGTTGGGAGTAATAGAAGGGATGGAAATAGTTCCTCCTCCTTGTACATATATGGGAGTCTGCACATTCTCAACACTCGTCATAGATTCCATGCTTCCAGCAGTGGTCATCGAAGGAATAGATGGGTGTAAACCTCAGCTTGAAGGCTTATGAGTTAGGGTTCCAACATATAATATAACATCTGGATGATTAGGAGGAAGAGGATAATTCGAAGCTGCAACTGACTCTGAAAGCTCTTCAATTTCGATAATATCTTCCAACTAAAAAAGTACTCGAGAAAGATCTAGTGCATTCTTCTCTAACTCTCTATTGGTGCCAGGTCTATCTTGTGAATTAATAACCCTAAGTGGAGGATCAATCTCCAATGCGCCTGCTACCACTATTGAAAACCACTGGCAGAATTGCTCCTACACCTTCTAGGAGAAGGCTCAGGACTCATAGGTGATAGCCCACAAAGTCTCCTAGATCGTCGAGATAGTCAATCAACCACTTTGAATTATTTAAAATATCTACTTAAAGACTCAAAAAATTATAAATCTAGGTTGACTAGGAGAAAAGAACACTCACTAAAATGTCCCTAAAGATATCAACAATCAAACAAGTCTCGAGTATCTCCACTCTAGGTGATTAGGAACGGACACCAAAATACAAGAAATTTAATAACAAGGGCCTTCCGAAAACGGGCTGGGGTAAGTATGCCCTAGGCCTACTAGTGAAGGTACCAGAGGTAGTTACGTTGACCTCCAGACAACAGCCTTTTCCTGTGCAAGCATCCAAGCTTCACAAGGGTACCCTCCAGAAGTACTGCTAAATGTGATACAACGTCAGCCTCAGGTGCCATAAGATTCCCCTCTGCAACTACCTATGTGATCCCTAGGATAGGAAACTATGGTCACCAACTCATATCAGAAGCTGGGTGGAACAGTCGTGAGGAAGGATCCGACAAGTAAGAGAGGGGGTATCTCTTGTCCTTATCTTCACTCTCCCTCATGCTTTACTCCCAGTTTCGGAGCTTTCTCGATCTCCCTAACACTATTGGATTTCACTTTTTAATCAAACTTCTATGTTTTGTAATTTTGAGCGACCTTGGAGAGTTAACTCTCCTCTCGCCTAATCCAAGGCCCTAATAAACCTAAACTTATTGGTGTATTCTGATGACAACATAAAAGTTCTAGTTTATTTTAATTAATCGCTTGATTTTAATGGTTGTTCTTTAAGTCAAGGGTAAATATGGGAGTGAAACCAATGATGTTTGTATGACACAACATAAATCAATGAAAAACTAACTACATGAATGCATTCATTGTTTCTTTGATGAAAAGATATCTCTATACGAGTTCTACGAAACTTCTACAAAGCAAAGTACTTTTTCTCTTTTCTTCTTGAAACACACTTCACACACCCACAAACTAAAATACTATGAATGCCGTAACAATGCAAACTACCCTAATGCAAGATCATAAATAACACTCAAAAAGAAAAATCAATTGTGTATAACTAACATTGAGCCAACTTAAGTACTGAAGAGGATACAAATTTTGAACACAAAATTCTCTCCAAACAAGAAGGACAATTTGTAACAGATCGCACAATTTCAACAAAAAAAAGAAACCATAAACCAAACTTGGCAAAAGAAAAACGAAAACAATTTTTTTTTAGATCTTTTATTTTTTAAAGAAGCAACCAAAACTACTTTTTGAAATCACCAAAATGCTACTAAAACTCAAAAGATCGAAAAAAGAGCACAAGGAGTCTTTGCAAGTTACAAAATCGAAAATGAACGAAAACTTGAGAAAAAGGACTTCAACTTGTACAAAACGACCCAAATAGCATCAAAGAGTTTGACAAACTGACCAAGAAGCTAGCAAAGAAATACTTCCAAATTCATCAAAAAGAATTTCAAAAAGCAAGAAAAGCTATGAGGCCACAAAACAAAGGAGAGAAAAGCAAGTAGATTTGAAATCCAGGCTTGACACTGAAACTGAAAACAATCTCGTGTTCTAGAGGACTATAACAATCAAGAACTTCAAGACAAAATCTTGTGTGCCAAAACACAAATTACAAACTCTCTAAAGAAGCAAACCTAGGCCAAATCCTTTCAATGAGGAAGAGACTTTGAAACAGTAAGCTTGTAGAATAATTAAATTCTTCAGACAACAATTGACCACACAGAGACTAAAAAGACTAGGCAACAAATCTATCTGGGCTGAAAGATTTAAAAAAACAATGCAAAAAATTGCATACGTGGCTGTGTGCAAACATAGAGGCATCCACATGCGCTCCTGACACAGGAAACTCGCGTATACATGAGTTCACTTTACAGAAACAAGCATGTATATGCGTCTGTAAACAAAGTAAAGAGCATATACAAAGCTTTGCAAGAGAAAATAAAAAACAAAGTCCGATCCAAAAGATCAGAATTGAGGCCTGGGACTCTAGTAGATCAAATAAGACTGTAACAGCAAGCAAACCAATGACTGGGCCTTGATTGAGAATGAACAACCCAATCTAGGAATAACAAGATTGTTATCCCTAGCGGAGTCGCCAATTATATTTTGGGTGAAAGCACCCTAGGGCTTTAGGTTAGAACACCAACGGAGCAGAAGAAAACTACAACAAGAAATACACAAACAGCTCAAGCAAGATGCTTATATTATCAAGCTATGTAAGAGTGACCATGCCCAGATTTCCTTCATTCGAGTAGGACCTATAGCGTTCAGACCCTCTGCAACTCCTATTGTTCTTCAAACCTAAAAATCATTCAATTCAAACATACATAGCAGTATAGAAGTAAAGAATATTCACGAAATTGACTTTATATCATATAAACAAATGATTGATCATACATCAAAACGACATTCATATATGAATTAAAACATAATTTGATGCATAGACATAGTTAATTTTGGAAACAAGATAACATTTCTTTTATTGTAGTAAGCTATAAATAACATGGAGAGGATTCACCTGAGTCTTTCTCTAGCTCAAAGCAGAACCATCCTCTAGATTCGTCCTATCCCAGCCTTCAATAATCTTCTTCCATCACCAACACCGTGATATCTCAAGCAAAAGGAAGGATATCTATAATCAAGGAAACAAGGGTTTCCTGAAGCTTGGGGAAGTGCATGAGGCACAACGATTCATCCGACTTAGTTAGGGATAATCTAAATATAATAACTCTATCTCTTCTCCTTCGCCCAAGGCCTTCCCATATAGGTCTATTTATACCTCTCCCAATTAGTTTTTTAATTGGGAAATATTTGGGCCACGGGAAATGGGAGGTAATCAACAAGTAAAACCTGTTAACCCCACCCAAAATTAATGAAATTTAATTTTTTAAATGTTTTAATACATATACTCGGGTTGGGTATTGACTGACCCACGTGTCCACTCTTTTAGCTCAGGGAAAAGTAGCATACATGGAATAAAACACTGCTTTTTATATGTTTGGACCAAGTCTAGAAGGAGGGGTTTTCCTAGGCCATAAACAAAGCATCATATATACCAAGAGTGGTAAATGGTGCTATAACAATAATTGAAATGGATTACTAAAATTTAGCAATCACACATTCTTAACTAAACTCCAAACCCTCTAACTCGAATTTACTAAATGACACAAGCCATGTCACACAAGTTAACTGTATCCAAGTTGTTTACTGATGTAGAAATTTGAATTTTCTCAATTTTACCAGGGAGAAGTGAAATTGAGACTTTCTTGTTGCACTTATCAACACTCCCTCTCAGCAAGAAAGCGATTGTCAACCACCCCTATCCTACACCTATGGAACTCAAACTTCCCTCTTGACAAGGCCTTTATCAAAATTTCAGCATCTTGTTCCTTTGTCAGAATGTATTGTAACAATATTATCTGCCTCTGCACATAGTCTTGTAAATGATGATACTAGATATCTATATGCTTGGATCGATCATGAAATACTAGATTCTCATAGAACTTATTGCAACTCTTATTATCACAATAGATCATCGTTAGATCCATCATCTAACCAAATAGTCCCACAAGTACATTTCTCATCTAGATATCCTCACATGTTGTTTGACTTGTAGCCATGTATTATGTTTCTACCGACCTGAGTGCCACATATATTTTCTTCGTTCTGTATTAGGAAACCGTTGCGGACCCAACACTAAAAATTGCACCTGATGTACTCTTTTGTTTGGATGTACTCCCTACTCAATCTACAATTGTGAAGCCACGCAGCTTCACTCCCTGTGTCCATCTGTATCGTAATCCATACTTGGTAGTTCCTTTGAGGTACCATAAGACATGCTTTGCTACTTTCCAAAAACAATTGGTCTGCCTAACCATAGCTTGGCTCAACTAGTTGAATGAATGGCACATATTTGGCCGTGTGCTCACAAGATACATCGATGAACCCACTAATTTCTAGTAAGTGGTATCATCCACCTCTTCACCTAAAGTGTTAGTTTCCTTCCTCCATTTGGTCACTAGAGGTATCTCCATGTGATCACTATAGTATTTCATTTTCATACTTTCCTTGAGACACAAAAAATTCCCTATCACCTTGCCATACTTCCATCCTGAGTAAGTAGTGCATGAGACCCTTGTCTTTCATCTCAAATTCCCTTGAAAGGTTCTCCTTGTGGTAGTGTTTTTGTGGTAATGGTGTACCAAAATACACCTCCTTAGCAGTTGGTTGTTCCCTGCAAATGATCATAGACAAATTTGGTGTTGTTAGTGAACAGACTTAGATAAGAAAATCATTGCAAATAGTGAAAACAATGCATATACAAACATAAACTAAAATAAAGAGATAAATACACAAACAATGTTCAATGGAGCAAACAAGTCAACAAATTAATGGAAAAAAATCCCTTTATTGATTGTTGGTAGTAGAAATTGAATACAATAGATGAATCTTAAACACTTGAAGAGAATTATTTGAGATATGGTGCTCAAAAATCCTCAGCAAGGAGGTTCTTTTACACAATCTCTTTGCAAGCTTCTCCTCTCTCTCAAAGACGTATGAAGACTCTCCAATGATGGGCTCTTCTCCTCTTACTAAGATGATGGATTTCTTAGAAGAAATATGGCCAACATGCTAGTGCTCTTACTTTCTTTGGCTTTAACAATGGAATGTTGGTTTGCTCTAATAGCATTATGGCCAGCATAACATTGTCTCATATTTTGGTTCTCCTGTGGCTTGTTTATATAGAATTTTTGAATCCCTCTTCCCTCTCTTGGTTCATGCATGACAATAACTCATGAGTAGGACAAGATGATTCCATTAAGGGATTCATATCTTCAGGGTGACTCAAATTCTGTTATCTTGGACTGATATCATGTCAAGAAATCACCTCCAAGTGTGTGAAGTGGTCCCAAATTTGTTCATTCATCCATTTTCTCGACCACATGGCTTTTGAATAAAATTGCGCATGATGCACGACTATCGAAGAAATAGTTGTGGAGTCCTCAATTTTTTAACCTTATAAACTTTGGACCTTAGGAAAAAATAAAATTTTCTAACTTCATGATGTCTTAATTTGGAAAATCTTCACTTGTGCATTTTGTTGGACGTATTTTAGCGTCGTTTGGATTGTTCAAACATGTGCATGATTTTCTAGTGTTAAAAGTTGCCCCTTGATGTATGAGGTTAGGAGCCAAAGTATAGCCAAATACATCACGTTTTTGTTCTGACGAAGAATCTGATCAACTTTTTGAGAGAGAGGATAACTTGTTATGGAGATGAGTTGGGAAACCCCTTAACTGAGTATAAAGGATAACCATGCTCTGAAGAAAACCTAAAGAGTAAAAAATTGTCTATATGAGGAAGGCATGTCCCATGCTCATTATGATGACTAGTGACAAATTATTACAATTAGATAGGAAATGGTTTTATCTAGTCAACATTATGGTTGTTGGCATGCTAATGGTTGATAATGATAACTGTTGACACCCTCAAGGGTGTTTCTTCAAATAGAATGAATTTGGTTCCCCCATACATAAAAATGGCGGAGAACCGTTGAATGAGGTGCTGAGGTATGCACAGGTCTTTGACTTTGGGTACCTCCCAGAAATCATGATGTAAGCATTGTTGAATGAGGTGCTTAGTGATGCAAGGTTCTTTGACTAAATGAAATAACTGCAACGGTCATTAAGTACGATACCACCTTGACATGAAAACTTGTGTTGGCATCACATTTCAAGGGGATTGATCAAATCAATGGGAAATAGTGATTCTTATTATCCCACCCAAGGATATCCCTTCAAGGGGGGAGTATCCAAGGTACTGCCTCAATCCTAGAATATGAGTGTTGGATTTGATGTCTAACATGTTGTGTCAAGGAATCAATATAAGGTGTAAACAGATATAGTGTGGGTCAGAAAATGCATGATAATGAGACTTGGAAATATGAGTGGATATGGACAACTGGCACGAGGTCAAAGTTATTATGCAAATGTCGATAGTCAAAACAATTTAGTAGATAGGGATGGCCCTGGAGTTGGTAGGACTTCTAGGGTGGGTGTAAGTGTAATCTGATTGGTGTGAAGATGGTAAATGACTGTGGGTAATGTGTGAGCGTCGACCAAGGGTGACTAGAAACTGTCATCGGGTAAAATACATGAAAATATGGGTGGGGTTCTTTTTCCTTGAAAAAATATTTGTACACTTGCCAAAAGAATATGAAGGTGATTTGGATATATAGACATGGAGACGGGTGCCCCATGAGAATGGTAACCTATATAGAGGTATGGTGTTTGTGCTAAGGGAGGGGGCCGCATTGGTTGGTCTCCATGTTGGGTTGGTGAGGTGGATGAAGGGACATAGATGGTATATATAATATGGGTGGATGATAGGCCAAATGTAGGATGTGGTGGTGCATCCATATTGATCTGTTGTAACATCTAAGGGGTGGCTTGCAAAAAGGGTTTAGCAATGAGTAAAGAAGAATGAGGTTGATCTTCAAGGCATGCAATCTGAAGTTGTTCCAAGGCCTGGGTGTTATGGTCATGGATCCCATTAGTATGTGGGGGTCTATAACATGAGGTGATCCATGCATGGGGAGGCTCTATCGATTGGCATGGATGTTTACCATATGTAAGGGTAGGCGATGGTAAAAGTGGTCGAGACGACAAACCCTTTGGTGCATTCAAGATAAATGATGCCAGTATATGCAAAGCTTTGTGGGAAGCCTATCATGATGAGTGATGAATGATACTTACTCGGTTACTGGCCACTAGGGCGTTGATCCTCGCAGGAAGTTTGTTGATGTGGCTACAATTTAAAATCCAATACCCCAAGTGAAAACATCTTTGTTGATCATATAAATAATATGACAGAAATTGATCTATATGACTTGAAAAACAAGAGAAAGAACACCTGAAATGGTACTCTGAGCATGTGGCGGGTCCAAAAAATGAGTTTTGGATTGAAATAGAATGGAGAGTTCCATGATGGGAATGATGTGGTTCTAATCCTGATGTCTCTGACAGTTTTGAAAATGGAGGTCTTGGGCTCTTGTACTATGCTCGAGAAGAAGTTGGAAAGGGTGAGATATAGGGAAGTGTGATCCTAATGCCACCTCATTTGCACTTTCTATTTTGGGAATCCAGAGCTAATCCAGGAGTTGTCCCTTGTTGTTGTGGTTAGCTGGTGTACCAGGGTAGTGCGCAGGGAGAGTTAGGTTAGAATACTAAACCTTAAATTTGTCAATTTTGTAGACTAGGTTAGGTAAATCATACAGGGGTTCCTTGTATGGATTCTACAGGGTCAAGGAACCTCGAACACACGGGCAACCAGATGACAGTAGCATGGTATCTGCATGTTCCCAGGGATTCATACGGAGACACTGTGGAAAAGGGCCTAACAGTCGCACCATCAGTGCCGCTGATGGGCTTGAAATTGTCACGTTCTGACGACACCAATGGCATGGCCTTCCTAGGCTACATAGTCTACACATCTACTTGAATAACAAACTCGTGGATGATGTGTCTGATTAATGAATAGACGTGCAGTCTTGAGAATGGGCATGCGGCAAGTTAGGGTGTGATAGACATGCGCACCATACATTTGTTTGATGAACAAACATGCGATGGTTTGAAACCATGATTTTTGATAGCTTGGAATGCTGATTTTTTCTTTTGTATCCTTGATGGCAGGATGGGGATGCGCTAGAGGGAGCGAGATCGGCAGTAACTATGGTTGACAATTGCATAGGATCATGTAGTTAGTAAGACTTTGGCTTAATCGGGGTTGTTGAATTTTCTTCAGAACTTCCTACTAAGATCACATGATGAGTACTTGTGATTTCTATTGCAGTTATCAGGCTTGGAGTGACAAATATTCATCATTTGGGGGTCAAATTAGTTGATTAGTGTGGCAGTGGACATTAACTTTGTTACTGGGCTGGTAACTCAAGGAGAGAGGTTGCCTTATCCCCTGTCGGTTGGGGGGGCAGACATAGGGAGGTGGACCAGGGCTCATTGTGGGCTCAACCCCATAGAGGGTGGATGTATCAAGTTACCATCCATCCTAGACCTTACTAAGCAAGAAACACTTTCCATGATTGTGCACCTAGTGGGTTCAATGGCTCTGCACCGTGTATCAGGGCCCGTGGTTTCATTGCTGCTGACGTTACAGGAAGGGAACCTTTTTTATTGAGTGGGTAAGGTGCATAGCGAAATGGTCTCCTAGTTGACAAAGGTGTTGTAGGGGTTATCTGGGAGATTTTTTTATTCCATCATTATGTACAACATTTTGTATGAGAGGATCGTGATGATAGGACCCTTTATAGTGGTGCCCCCAGGTCTGATTAGGGAGCCTAGGATGAGACGATGGGCACCCTTAATGCCATGGGCTAGGGGAGGTGGAGTGGGGAATTATTGGAACACCGAGGTGGAGGGTTGGTTTTGGTCCAACCCTTAGATGATTTTGGAGTTCTCGTATCATGTGGTGGATCTTAGGGGTGACCCGGATATGGGGCTTCCTCCAGGTGATGTATGGGGGTCAGAAGGTATGTGACATGTTTTATTTCTTCTTTTCAGTTTCTTGAAATGTATCTTTTATGATGTGTTTTTTGGTTATATGATGTTGATATCATGTATTTGATGTTTTGTAGATGTTGGGACATGTGGGTGACAACTTGCCTATTTGGTAGGCAATGATCAACATCACATGAGGGTGGCTGGTGATCCGTTTGTGCCACAACGACAGCGTGATGACTGGGAGTAGGAGCTTGAGCAGTCGACACAACACAGGCCACTTGAGATTAGTGGTACCTTTGGTGAGGGATGAGCTCATATGTTACTGGGGAGGCAGAGAAACATCTAGAGCACGTTGATGCAATAGAGGCTCAACTAGTAATTATGGTGATGTCACTCTGATATTATGAGGATGCCTGGGATAGAGTTGTAGCTTTGATGAGGGGGATGCCCGAGGATGGTTGGGAAGGATTGGGGGAGGTGGTAATAGAGACAGTTATGGCACATGATCATGTGCTCATACCAGTCCTTTGGCACGTCATGATGGCAGTGGCCACCACTGGTCCAATTTTGGCCCCATATGCAAAGATTGGTCCTCAAGAGGGTAGGGGAGGGCCCCAACCCTAGATGATAAGATGTATGTACCAGGGAAAGCACCCATTATGAGGATGCTACCCTATTTTTTGGGAATTATTTTTCCTATCCATGAGTCAATGAATGTACAACCATTTTTTCTACTCATATATTTTTTATATGTATATATGATATGATATATTTTGGTGGCTCTTATGATGTGTCTTATGCATCTATACTTTTGATGTATTTTTGCATTTGTTTGAGATGGCTATTATGCTCCTAGTTTATGTATATTTATGGTTATATATAGGTGATGTATATCAGTCTAGGATTTGATTAGCTATACAATCAGTTGTATGATTTTGATCCCTTGGTATATATGTAAATGTGATATGATGAAAATGTTGAGCTAACCATTTTGCATGAAGATACTTCTAAACTGTGATACAACCAGTTGGGAATCAAGGAATACATGCAGGTGACAAATACCTAAGTGGGAGGCATCGGCCAAGAGGCCTATAACGATGTCATATTCAACCTAATTGTTGGTGTTGACTCGATACAAAGTCCATTAGAGAGACGAGTTGTTGGGTTAGGATATTATATGGCCCAGGCTATGGTAGTGAGGTTTTGCGACCATTGAGAGGCACCATCAATAAATCTGTGGTGATAGTTTGGTGGATGATCCATCTATGACACATGATGAGAGAGTGATTTTAGAGTGGGTACGTGATGAGGTGATCATCATACAAAAATAAGTCATGGTGCATACATGTGTATTCTAGGATTTTACTTAAACATTTATGGGTGAAATGTTTTAAGGTAGAGACCATTGACGGGATTATTAGGCAAGTCCCATCGGGTTCTGACAAGATGTATTCCCCCTTGAGGTGGAAATGTTTGATAATGTATGGGCCTTTCCATAGTGTTTCGAACTTCCCGGGTCCAACCGCGTCTTGGGAAACATCGTAGTGGAGGACTAACTCCCCTTCGGTAAATGTATGAGGGTTGATGTTGTGATCAAATGAGGCTTTGACCATATTTTTGTGTGCTTCATTATTCTGAAGAGATTCTCATTGAAATTATTAACCAAGTTCCAGCTGTACTAGCCTTTGTTCCAAAGGTTTGGTGTCACTGAGAAGCTCATTGGCAGAGTGTAAGGTAGGGATCTCACACTCAATGGGAAGTACAACTTTGACACCATATAATTTTTGGAAGGGTGTGAACCCTATAGATGCCTTGAACATTGTGTAGTATGCCCACAGGGCTAAGAACACCATATGGTGCCAATTGGTTTTGCAATTGTTCACCATGCGATGCAACATTGTTTTGAGAACCTTGTTGATAGCTTCTACCTGACCGTTGGACTTAGGGTAGTATGGTGAAGCAAACTCGTGAGAGAAATGAAGGTGTTGGGATAGATCTTGAAATATTTCATTCTAAAAATGTTTACCATGGTATGAAACCAACTCCTTGGGAACACCGAACCATGTTATGACATGGTTAAATGAAAAATTTGTCATGGTTTCTGTGGTGTTATTATATGTGGGCATTTCTTCTACCCATTTGGTGAAGTAGTCAACAGCCACCACAATGAACTTGTGGTTGTCAGATGATAGGGGGTTATAGGTCATGAAGTTGATGCCTCACTTGCAGAAGGCGTCGGCCACAATGACTGGATGTAGGGGAGTGGGTGGTGCTCGTGCCTTATGAGTGTATCGTTGGCATCACTCACATCTTTTTGATTTTTTGTATGCGATCATGGAAGAGGGTGGGCCAAAAATAACTAGCACAAAGGATTTTCTGGGCAATGGCCATCCCTAAGAGGTGGTTGCCACAAGCCCCACTGTGGCAATCATTTAAGGCTTTCTCAAATTGTTGGTGGGTGATACATCGACGTAGGATGGTTCCGATTCCTCCTCGATAGAGGACATCCCACAGAAGGAGGTAAAGGGGGTCATGGTGGCGTATGCTCCTCCGATCGTCATGGGTAAGATAGGGTATGAACTTTTGAGTTCTTAAAAAGAGGAGGATGTCACCATACAAAGGGTCTTCGGTTGATACTAGAAATAGATGTTCACCAAGGAGAGCATCATTAATGGGAGAGCCTTGGGTCTCTATTGGGAGATTTGTGATGAACTCAACGAGGATGAGTGCCTTTTTTTCTCTTAGGATAATTAACATATAGATCAAGTTCTTGTAGAATAATGATCCATTGAACATATTTGTTATTCATCATACAACGAGTGAGAAAATACCTCATCGGGTTAATAGCTGGTATTACAATAGTGGTCTGAAGGATGATATAATGTCAAATACTTTGTAGAGAATGTATGATAGCTAAGGAAGGTTTTTCTTCTGGTTCATACTTCAATGCAAGCCTGGATAAGTTCTTCCTGACATAATAAATTACGTGCTCCTTGTTATCTAGTTCATCCTAGACTAACACCCCATTGATGGCTACATATGATGTTGATAAGTAGAGGGTATAGTATTTGTTGTGATCGGGTGGGCTAATCAAAGGATCTTGAGATAATGCATATTTTTAAGCTTCAAATGATTTTTTAGCTTGATCATCCCAATGGCAGGGAATATCCAAACAAAGGAGATGCAGGAAACCTTGTGCTCAAGTAGTGTAATCGAGGACAAAGCATCATAAGAAATTAGCCTTGCCCTGCATGCTTTTTAATTCTTTCAATGTTTGCAGAGGTGGTACCTCCTTAATGGCTTGGAATTTAAGAGGGTCAACTCTAATACCTTGTTGGGAAACTATGAAGCCTAGTATTCTTCTAGCATTGACATAGAATAAAAAATTGAGAGGGTTCAAGCATAGGCTATATTGTCGACATCTCTAAAAGACCATGTAGAGATCCTCCAAATGGTTAGCATGCTTCTTGGATCATATTGTAAGGTCATCCAGATATGTGAGGATAAGATGAGCTAGATCATGGAAAATGTAGTTCATGGTTTTCTGGAAGGCGGTGCCAACATTTTTAAGACCAAAAGGCATAACTTGGTATGTGAATGTACCTCAAGGGGTTGTAAATGGTGTTTAGTACTGATCTGTATGGCGAATCTTGTTTTGGTTATACCAAGAGAACCTATCCAAGAAGGATAGGGCCTCGTCATTTGCACAAATGTCAATGACTTGGTCGACGAATGACATCGAGTAATTGTCTTTGGGACAAGATTTGTTCAAATCTCTAAAATCATTAAAAACGCAAATGGTGCCCTATTTTTTCATGACAGGTATAGGGTTAGAAACCTAAGAAGTGTAAGCGATAGGATAGATGAACCCATCTTTGTGGAGTTTATATATTTCCTGTTTGATTGCTTCGGCCTTAGAATGATGTAACTGACATTGTTTTTGCCAGACGGGATGGGCATCAAGACACGTGTTAATATGATGTTCCACAATAATGGAATTGATTTCTGACATCTCAGAGTAATCCCATGCAAAAAAATCCCTGTATTCTTGGAACAAGGATGTGTATGTGGTTATTTCTTCTAGAGAGCATGCTACCCACAGGGAGATCTCTTCGAATTTTCTAGTTTTGTTTGAAATATTTACCTTGATGGTAGGCAAATATTTTACATGTTCCCTTCCTCAAATGCATCGATATTTTGGATATGATTTTTTAACCAATCGACCTTTCTTGATGGGAGGAAATATTTTGATTTAATGGTGAAGATATCATGGGTCAATGTGCTAGTGGGTACACACATTTTTTTGGGTATAAAAAATGAACGATGGTGCATGGAATCCCAAGGATATTCGGGTTCCATCCTGGCTTCTAGAATATCTTCATGTGAGTGAAAAATATTATCTAGTGTTGACTTGGGCTTTAGACCTAGTTATGTTGGTCAACAAGCAAGAATATGATTCGTTGGTTGATTTCGTAGAACCAGTGAAGTTGAGAAAGTGAAAATGGGATGGGTCTACACCCTCAGTGGTGTTACCATTGGTGGGGTGGATTTTGTGGTCTCAACACCAAAAAATGTTGATTAGACAACACGAACCATGGTTCCTACGAATGAGGAAATGAATCGTATATGGTGTTGCTAATCATCAACATTAGGTGGTGGTATAATTTCAGTTATGGTGGGTTGATGTCACATGGGAGGAAGTTCTTGCATTATTTTTGGTGTACAAGGGGCAACAATAGCTTCCTCAATAGGAGTTTGAAGTTGAATCCTAAGCTGCGGAAAGTTTTGTAACATACGACGTGTCTCGATGCTATGAGAGGTACTGGTACAGATACTACACATTGTACTAGAACAAACCAAATAGATAGTGTGGGTGGTAGTACTGCTTATAGTATGATATGTTGATGCATAGTTGACATCATGAGATGGGACATCCTAGGGTGGTAGCCATCTCTGGATCTTAGTATTGTTGTGACGTGACTTCCAGAAATGGGTTTTCCTCAGTGTTTCTCTTGCTACGCGAAAATGTGTAAGGTACTGCCAATTCCTCTTATGATGTGACTGAGAAAAGATGTGACAATAACAGTGTGTGATTTTTTCTTGATTGGAGAGATGGATTTGTGGAATTTGGCCCACTAAGCGAAAGATGTCATTAAACTTACTCAATTTGCAACATTGATTTACCAAGTGGTTGGGTTTATCACATAGGGCACATGTGAAGGGTGATCTTTTTTTCCAGACAACCTTATATCATATTTTGCCCGATGTAGATTGATGATGGTGAGGGGAGATGTAATGATGGGGGCCTTGCTAACTGTTGGTGACTGTTTCGCCTCAATCACACATAAAATGGACCTAGATGCTTCATTCCTTGATGGTGGGGTATGATCTGATGGTTTGGTATATGATCCGACTAAATCATAATTCTCAGTGATAAATCACCAGATGAATCCCAAAAAAGACTGGAATCAAGAAGGGTAGGAACAGTGTCGCACATCATGATTTCCTACAAAAATCTAGCAATTTTTACATATGTGCCTGGGGTCTGGTTCTTTGAGCAACGTGGGTAACTAGATATAATTGGTTAAATTCCATTAATTCAATACATTGGTTGATCAAATGATATGGTGTGTCGCATAAAGTGCAAGTGGGCGTTGGTAGGGGTGTTGTTGGTTCAGGTTGCTTCCAATCATGGTGGGAGGTTGATGGACTAGACGAGGGATAGGAGCAAGAAGCTTCTTCTCTTACGATGTAAAAAATAATTGGATCCATCCTTTTCTAGGAGTAATTGGGTATTTGTTTTGGTGAGCGCACCTAATGCATCTCAATATTAAGGAATTTTGGGGTAATGATGAGCGTAATGTCTGTATTCTAGTATCGCGGGAGCCATATGGGGAAACGAGAGAATTGTGATGACTTGGTGTGAGACAAGACTAGGTGGGGGAAATAAGAAGGGTATTTAAGTGATGGAATATGGTAAGAAAGTCAGATTGGTAACAACATTTCTATTAGTATCCGAAATTGGTTCTTGAGCTTGGGAGGTGTTTGATGAGGTCATCATGCACACAGGTGCTCCTATGGTTGGGGGAATTTCCTCTATCATAGGAGGGTCTCCTAGGAATGTCCTTAGGAGTGTTGATGGCTTAAATTGGCCTGGGTGATCTCAGTGTAAGTGGTGATCCATTCATGAGAATATGAGATGAAAGGTAGCACATCATCAGGTGCAGGTAATGTAGTCTTCTCATAATATGTGATTTTATGTATTGTAATGATTTTTCCATCATGGGGGTAGATCATTACCCTAAAAATAGATGAGGAAACTACTAACATCTCATACATGTAACTTCGGCCTAGCACGATATTGCAATCCAATTGGGAATCTAGTACTTTGATATCTATTAGCACAATTTTGTCAACCAACTGTACTGGCATGCTAGGGTATATGCATACGAGGGCTGAAGGGCGCCCGTCATATGCTCTAGGTGTGTTGTTATAAGGCTTGAGTTCAAGGGATCCTAGTTTCTGCCAAACATATTTGGACATTATACATGTGAATTCGCCTTCGTCAACAATGCAACAATGGATGGTGATATTTTAGACTGACACTGGAATTTGGAAAGCAACGAATGATGGTAGTCGTGGGGTAGCTTTATCCAAGTCAAATACCATTAGGAGAGAATTGGCTGGGTCAATTGTGCCTAAAGCAGAAAGTAAGGATTTTCATTGGGTTGGGCATGTTTGTAGGACCTCTGACGCTGACATAGCCGATGTTGATTGCACTAAGTTGTCAACTATGTTATAGCTATGAGAAGCTTTTGAGTTATGTCCTACTCACCATAAAGTTCCTTTGACCATATTTTGCATAGGTTCTATAGGAAGTCAAGGAATGGTCAAAGACCTTGTAGGTATTTTCATGGTCGAGGTGGAAGGGATGGTCTCTATGGGAGCTTCATAACTTCTATTTCACGTTTGCAGGAGGATATCTTCTCCTATCATGAAAATGTTGTGATTATAATTTTTATTGGGGTTCCCTCGAGAAGGATGTGGGTGGGACGATTGTTGTTGAGTGTTAAACACTCCCTAATGGGGGAAAGGGTTTTGCATTACTGCAGTTTGTTGACCTCCTTACCCCATATTGTCCTATATCCTTTTTAACTGGGGGATTTGATGACAATGATGAGTATAATGACCGTATTCCCCACAGATAGCACAGGAATGATTAGTCTATAGACTTGTGTTATTGTTTTTATTTTGTTGGTTATTGTTGGTCAATCCCTGGTTTTGATTCCAGTTAGGGTTGCCCCTTAGCGGTGCTCATGGGGGGTTTTGGTGGTTGTTGCCCCCCTTTTTGGGTTCTAACTTTGGTTTTCTCTTGGGTTTTTTATTAGAAACATTAGGTAGGTTAGCTGGGTTCATTTGCTCCTCTAATTGTTGTTGTTGAGTGAGAGAAGGTTGCACTAGATTAACCCTTGTGTTATTTTTCATTGGTGGGTTATTATGTTGTTATGTGGGGAAAGGATAATATTGATTTCCTTGTCCTTGATTGGTATATGGATTTTGGGAAGAGCACATTACGTCTATATTCCTAGAGGAGTATTGGTTTCCCTATGGGGGGGGATATGAGCCTTCATGAGGGGGTTGATATTGGTTAACCCTATTAACTGTATTCTACATTAGTATGGGTTGATTGGGGTAGTATCTTCTATGTTATAGTGGTGGTGAGTTTTGCGTAGCATCAAATTCTTGGCCATTGAACGAGTATTCAGGGTACTAGTAGGTGTTGCTAAGTTGGTTTTGGGTTATGGACCCAATCAATCCATCAACAGAAGTGGATGCACCTAGTGTCTCTTTATAAGTTTGTAGGCACGGGGTGTTTGGAAGCACATGATAGATATATGCAGCCTAGGTGTATATAAGCACTAACTATTGAGCTTTTCTAATGGCTTCTTCTTCATTATGCGGGGATGAATTTACCACATCTTTTGAAATTTTCGATGTGAGTAATCTCAAAAACAAGTCGAGGGTTTTGTCTTCAAACTGTGTGATCTAATAATCACACTATGAGTGACCTCAGTTGAAGATTTATTAAACAAAGGGTATTACAAACTCATGTGCTGGTGTGCTTTCTGTGTTATTCAAGCAAAGGATCGATCAGATTGCCAATACACAAACATTTAAATGGAAATATAGTAGAGAAATACAATAAGCAACACAAAGAAACAAAGAGTTTTTAATAAGGAGTTCACCCTATTCTCCAGGGCTACGTCTCCGGTCCAGCTTTAGTGGTGGCCTTGTTTTATTGTCTTACAGCAGAGAAATTACAATACAGGGACTCAATGTGAGTTCTCCTGAAGCAGAATTTGCTTGGTAGGGTGGTTCTTAGATTCCCCAAGCCACTCAGAGTACACAGACTCTTGTTCTTCCTACCAGCTCTGACATTTGGTCTATAGTGGAAAGAGCCGAATGTGATGCTCAGTCCTGACAGATTCCTCTATGGGAAAGGCTTGAATCTTCAAGCTCTCTAGTGCTCGATGCTACCTGTGGTTAGCTCAACCCTCTATATCCTCTTCTTGGCTTTACTGTTCTCTATGTTCAGTCCTCCTCTCAGGGTTCATTGTTCACTATCTCTCTTGGTCACTTGGACTCCTCTCCAAATCCTCCTCTTCGACTGTCTTTGTTCATGGCTTTAACCATTCGATACCTATGCGTGTTCAGTTCCTCTCCCACCTACGTCGATTCTCCTTCTGCAGCTGCGCTTGGAGTTCCATGTTCGGTGTCAGCATGAATGCTCGGGAAGTGCCACGTGTCCCCATCAGAACAACGCCAGTTTGCTCGTCGATTCATTTCTTCGGTTATGTCGTGGATACGTTCTTTCTCCACCGTGGTGGTCAAATGGATTCCAAATCCATTTAAATTGTAGCTTATTTCCCTATCGATTCTGCTTCTTTCTATCGGGCGCAATCTCAGCCATCCGATCTGGGCTCCTCAATATCCGACGTCATACGCACACCAAGCGCGAGTGACTTGCTCGACCGATAGCGCACGATCACGATGGTTTTTCTCTCACCTCCGCTACCATGCGTCGATCACTGAGTGGGATCGCTTCGCTCTCCTCCAAGACCTCTTACTGTTCAAGGGCGCCCTGATCAATACCGCTGGTTTTTCCAGAGCACAAGTCCTGCCTTTTCCTTTAGCGCTTTTTATTTATCCGCTCGCGGTTCTCTAGCTCCCAACGTGACCGAGTGCTTAAGGCTTTTCCATTTTAGCCTTGTTTTCCCAGTGATGCGCGATAATCGCACATCGAAAACCACCTCTGTTTCCTGATTCGGGGCTCCCAGGGGATACTTTGGCCATTTGCGCGGTCTCCATGGGCCTCGCGCTTCAACCGAGCTCCTCATCATTCCATGTCGGCTGCCATGGCCACTGGGTCAAGGTGTTTTTGATTCTGTTTTGGATTATTTAGAGATTTGTTTCATCGCGATACAGTCAAGGTTCTTTGTCAGTTGTTTATGGATCCGATTCGGATCATGGCCTCCCTACTGAAAAAGATTTTGGACCACCAAAAGTTGGTTTTCTTCAAGCATCGACTAAGTGAGGAAACTGTTGTATCACTTGTCCAATCTCAATCCACTTCGCACTGCTCGGCTTCGAACATTTAAGCCCAATCCTGAGGTATTTCACCTGTCCACTACGCGTCGTCCTCACCTTCCTGTCCAATGCTATGTCTTCCTGTAACTCATTAAGGTATTCAGGTAGCAGGACATCAATAGAAGGTAATTGACTCTGCTCTTCAGGGTCCTCAATCATTGAAGGTTCAAACAACCTCAAGTAATCTGCGTTCACAACTGAGTAGATGTGCATGTAAGCTGGTAGATCAAGGCGAAAAGCATTCTAACCAATCTTCTCAAGTATCCTGAAGGATCCATACTTGATAGGTTTTAGCTTTTTACCTTCACCTTGCATTCTGTCCTTAATGATATACAGCCAGACTTGGTCTCCAACTTGAAAACTATGCTCCATCCAATGCTTATCATGCCTAGCCTTGTACTTGACCTGGCTCTTTTCCAGTTGTTCCTGTACTGCCTGGTGGATCTCCTAGATCTGTTCAAAGAACCTAGTTGCCTTGTCCACATCACTGTGTTCATCAACCATGGTATCTTTACCAAAGACAAAATCCAAAGGAGACCTTGGCATGAAGCCAAAACAGGTCTCGAAAGGAGATATTTGTGTAAAAGAGTGTTTGGATCTATTGTAAGCATGTTGCACATAGCACAAGTGCTCATCCCAAAGCTTAGGGTGTTTGCTACAATATCCTCTCAATAACTGGATCACCGTCCTATTAACTACTTATGTTTGGCCATGTATTTGTGGATGAAAAGTTTTGCTTTTCTTTAATTTGGTGTCCATTAGTTCCCACATACTGGACCAAAACTTCCCCACAAATTGGGTGTCTCGATCAGATACAATAGAAGTGGGTAATCCAAAATGAACCCATACATGTTCAAAGAATAATTTTGCAATTTGTTCAGCTGTAATATGTTTACTATAGGGTATCAAAATACACATTTTGTTGAACCTATCCACAACAACAACATACAGATAATCATGACCTTTCCTAGATTTAGGCAGTCCTCCCACAAAATCCATGGAAATGCTTTCTCAAGGGTGAGAAGGAACTGGAAAGGGAGTGTACAAGCCTAGTTTTCTATTGTTGGGCTTGCTTTTAGCACACATAGCACACCCCTTTACATATCTAGAAACTGTCTCATTCATTTTCAACCAATAGCAGAACCTTTGTAGCTATGCAACTGTTTTACTTACCCCAAAGTGACCTGATATCGGAGAAGTGTGTGCTTCCCTAATTATCTTTTCTCTCTCAGTTTGTGGAAGGCAGAGTTTCCCACAATGATATAAGAGTCGGTCCTTCACATGATAGTCTGATTCTTCTACTCTTTTGCCTTGACTCAAAGTTGCATATACATATTTAAAGTCCATATCCTGAGCATACTATTCTATGTAGCTTTCATTCAGCACAGAATTATGCTTAAATAAGATAGATGCATTTATAATGGATCTAGATAACATGTCTACAACCTTGTTATGTATGCCCTTTTTATATCTGATGACTAAATGAAACTGTTGTAGAAAACCCATCCATCTGTAATGTCTTGATTGTTGCAACTTAGTTTGGGAGT
>APFE030244742.1:708-21795 GCA_000404065.3 Pinus taeda
ACACTCCCATTGGTTTAGTACCTGGATCTACCGCGATCTACTGATCTTTATCCACCAACAGATCCTCCATCTTGAGTTTTCACAACTCAAAACTCTGACCATTAAATTTCTCAATCTCTATCTTTCCATTTCTCACCATCTTCTTTCACCATTAGAATCAATCTCACAGATCTCCCATTGAACAGGGTCTACCACAGTCCCGGGCGAAACCCCTTAGCAACAAAGGCATCCCCTTGAAGCCAAAACTACTTTGATAACAAATGTAGGTTTTAACCCCGTACAGAAATTACCTGCATACGAATTCTAAAGCACAGTAAATAAACAATGTGAGAGAATAACACATAAAACACATATACACAAAGATTTTCCCCTCGATCCCAAAACCTGGACTACCAGCTTGATTTTTCATTATGTTCCTTTCAATGTTATAATATATATTTATACATGTGAAAGCATCTAATACCATGGATCAAAAACCATCACATCCAATACCATGGAACGAAAACCATCGCATCCAAAAACTTGTGCGAAAATCATGCACAAAACCATAGGTGGGTCCACCCATCCTAACATAGGGTCCAAAACCAAAATTTCCTAGGGCGCTGCCCCGATCCCCATAAAGTGGGGTTATGGGTATGCCTCAAACCCCCTGTGACCCCCACCCCCACTACACAATCGGCACAATGAAGGGGGGCTCTGCCCCCGCTCTAACCCCCCAATTAACTACATGGGCTAGTCATGGAAAGAATATAACACAACCCAACACACTAATTATGAATTCTACCTAATGGTAAAGACATAGCACTAGTTATTATGTGTGGTTGGGAGGTGGTTTATATTCTTGGGTGGGAAACTTACCTAGGGCCCAGGTCCACTAGAGGACCATTATGAAACACTACAGGTGAAGAATTGTGAACCATGGTACTAGTATCACTTTTAAAGCATCATTCCATTCCATGGGAACCTTTAGCACCTCAACAATCCATGACTTTCCCCACATTATTTATGAGAAGATGCACTTGGACCAACATGACCCCTAGTAGATTAGTAGTATATACATGATTTGGTAGTTGATTTGAGGCCTATATAAGGTTTTTATCACCCTTGAGACATGTTAGGGATAACATCATTCTTTGATCCCTCAACATTGGGGTACAACTAGCCTATTCTATCACCAGGAAACACATGAGACTCTTTTGTGCCATAAACACAAAACTGGGATCCACATGATTCTTTTTTTTGGATATTTATCAGATAACCTCAAGATTCTTATTTTTAGATCCATATACACTTGACTTGTCACTCGAGGCTCCCAAAGCATTCCCTAGAAGGTCCTACACATGAACTATGTGAATATTTTGGTCACTTTTGTGGGTTATTTTTTATGTTTTGCATTAGCTATGAGATTGGCTTATAACCTCGACTAGTTTTTCCCGTTATTGTATGACTGGAGGGGATTTATGTTAAAATTAGATATCATTAGACATGTATATATAAGAGAGAGTTCACTTCACTATCTCATCATCAATAGGAGAATTTGGACCTCATAAGAAAATTTGCACTTGTTCCTTCTTGGATATAGGAGATTCTTGGAATGCATTTTGATTTTTGGAAGCTATTTTTGGATTTTATTTGGAGTTATTTACTTTATGAATGGATGTATATACTACATATCATATTGAAAGTGTATATTCCTGCAGATTATCATTTTGAATTGACTAATGCATGAAATTGTTGCTTCTAGATTATGCTTAATTGTGCCCAAATTTGTTGAAAAAATTAAAGACTATCTAGTTTAGAATTGCATATGTAATTCATTTTATAACATGTAATGCATTTTCCTAGAGGAGGATTTCTTATAACTCCTGATCAAAATCCATTTATCATTGACTGGGGAAATGCTATAATTTTGATAGCTAGAGCATTAAATTTCAACCTCTTTAGTAAAAAATCTGGATTACCACGAGAGAAAAACCTCGGAGGAGATTTACTGTAAATCCATGGCCTCTGTGCAATACGTGAGTGGCACGCTCTGCGCACAGGAAGAAGAGAGCCGGAAAGGGAAGTTATCCAGAGAAGCCGAGAGCGCTTTGTAGTCCCTTGCTCTCAGTTGGGGGGACGCCATCGGTGCAAACGAGAAGGAAACCGTGCCTCTTAGCGGGGGCCTGACGAATGAAATTTTCCGGTGCAGTTGGAAGAACAGAGAGGACGAGAAGCCCAGGAAGGTACTCGTTCAAATCTACGGAGCAGAGAGCGCGATTGTGTTTTTCGATTGGGAATATGAGATTCGGGCATTTGACTCTATTTCCAGGCTCGGCCACAGACCCCGTCTCCTTGCTTCCTTCCCCAGTGGTTACATTGAGGAGTTTCTCAATGCTAGGCTTAAACATCGGGCGATGAAGATGGCTAGGGTTTCAGAGTGCAGGGATGCTATCGCAGCCGGCCAGGAATCCAGGTTTCTAAGCCACAAATGCTCGGCGCCAAAAGGGATCGAAGCGGCAAAACTATCTTCAGATCTTTCCCTCTTCCTTGTCGTTGTCCTTACCGCCGCAGAACGATTTGCCAAACAGGGGAGGGCTGCTCCCCCTCCCTTTCCTCGCCATGGTTCTAAGGATTCCTGGACCTATTTGAGCCGGGCAGCAGGGGCCAGATCTGAACCAGAGCTGCTTGAAGAATCACATGCTTTTCAAATCCAAGTCAACCTCTCGGGTAAGACTACAATGCAATGGGCACACGCAACGGATCTTGTGCAGGATATCTTGCAAAATCTTGAACGCCGGCTAGGAATCCCCTCCTATTACCTCAAACTGCTATACAAGGGTAAGCAACTCATGAATACCCTTCCTCTTTCCTATTACAACATTCAGAGGGATGCCTCTATTGTGGCTACCTTTCGTCTGAGAGGTGGTTCCTTTAGGCAAACCTCCTCTGCCCCTTCTTTCTCCTATAAATATGCAGTCCACAAAGATGCTGCCCATTCACAACCCTCTTCGACACCAGGACATCCATTTGAGGCTCCAAAGCCTTTTCTGGTAGACAAATCAGAGGAAATTCCTTCCATCGATCTCTCTCATCTTGTGATTGATGATCGCTATCAGTGTTTTGTAGAATCCGCACTCATATGCAGATTTAATGGGCTATGGCCTTGCACATCAGATCTATACCAATGGATCCATACCAACTGGACTAAAAAAGCCAGATATACTTATGTTCAAAAGGATTCTTCATTGTGGCTTTTAACTTAAATGAAGATTACTAGAAGGCCTTAACGGGAGGCCCTTGGTTCTGGGGCTCAGCTGGGCTTTTTCTCACTCCTTGGTTTCCGGACTTCGACCCTTCTACAGTTGTCATTACCAAGATCCCCATATGGGTCAGGCTCCCGAATCTTCCTGCGCATCTATGGCATATCTCTGTCTTCTTAGCCATTGCAGACACTTTAGGACGCTACCTGGCTGTAGATTCTTCACGGAAGGAAAATGGACTCTACACCTATGGTAGATTTTGTGCAGAAATAGATATAGCAAAGGACTGTCGGATCAGATTAATCTCAAGTATGGAGATTTCCACTGGACTCAAATCTTGGATTACGAGAATACAACATTTCTTTGCCGCCATTTTCATAAAACAGGGCACCTCCAGAGCTCCTGTACCTAGTACCTCGACAAAAAGAAGAATCTGAAGCGCAACCCCAAATCAAAAAGTTGGAATCCCAATGTGCCTCCCCCCTTTGGACGATTCAGATTCCTCCAGTTCGGATGAGGAGGAAATTGTAGCAGATGGGCAGAATGTTGAGATTCCGCTGGAAGCTCCGTTGGATGATCCGGCAAACCCCTCCGCCTCTCAGATCTCTTAGAAGCGTTCTCATTTGTCTTCGTCCTCAAACTCTGATAAGGATATTCCGACGCCAGGGAAGAATAGTCTTCAACTCGTTATGGCTCAGCCAAACTCCACTGTATGGGTCAAAGTAAGCAAGAAAAAAGGAAAAAAATGTCGTGTGATAGTTACTGCCCCCTCAGGGTAAATTTCTCTGCTCAGTTCCAGTTTTATGTTTTCTCGTGCTCTCTATAGCCCTCTCCTGGATTCTCGCCTTGGAGCAAGGTGGAGCCTATCACCTTCGGCTCCCTTGCTTCTCTGTTTCGCTTGCATGCAAGCTTGATTGTACTATACTCTTCTTTTCTTAATAGAATTAGTCTTTATTCACAAAAAAAAAAAAAAAAAATCTGGATTACCTATCATATGCATAAAGGAAAAGGAACTAATCCAATTTTTTGTAGATAGCCCTTAAATGTTTTCCATAATTTATTCTTCTCAAATTCGGTCCTTTTAAAGCTAGGGTGAAAATCTAAGGCTTGAAGAGAAATTTTAGGAGGGATTATTTTTGGGGGTTTGAGAGTTTTAACATCAAGATATAGATTTATTATACTTATCCTATCAATTTTATGGGCATACACAAAAATTTCATCCATAAATTCTCTTTCCCTAGGTGTTGCTCTAAGAGAAAAACCCTAGTTTCTTTTCCCATCAACTTGCATTTTTTCTTGAAGGTTGTATGAACTTACTGATTGTTGAAGTATATCTAGAGAAGCCTTCTCTCTCAGGCCTTGAGCTTGTGAATATCTATCACCATCAAAAATATCAAAATATGGGTCTTTTTCCTTCTGTTATAGGGATTTTCTTAGAGAGATATTTTCTTCCTTGAAGCCTTGTAACTTTATTTTTCCTCTCTTTGAATGAGCCTTGGTTGGTCCACTTTGTACCTTATCATTATCATATCAATTTTAAGAGATCCTTCTCATTACTAGGACTAATTCCATCAGTAAAAGTTTGTAAAGAGTAGGGGATTTTGGCTAAGGTCACATTGGGCCTCTACCCCATTGTTAGCACTTTGTCTAGATTTTACCTTATACGGTTTCCCTCTTTAAGACCTGATAGATTTTGTGGTAGGAGAAACATTTTCATGGATTGTTACAGATCCATTTGGGCACATCTCCCATGATTCTAATCAATACTTTCAGGGCTTATCAAACCCTAATTTAGCTATTACATGCCCTAGAGAAGTCATCACTTTTAATGCCTCCTTCCCTAAGATTTTCTTGGCTTGAAGCCCTCCAAAAATTCCTGCTTGAGGGACCAGCGCAACCTTGGTCAAGCATAAGTGCACTTCAATGAAGGTAGGCCCATGTCAGGGTGAATTTTAGAGCACCTAGGCCCACTTTGACCTACGCTGGGCAAG
This sequence comes from Pinus taeda, assembly GCA_000404065.3. NCBI lineage: Eukaryota > Viridiplantae > Streptophyta > Pinopsida > Pinales > Pinaceae > Pinus > Pinus taeda. The sequence goes on from APFE030244742.1 coordinate 5,942, forward strand.
ATTGAGAGAAATCTTCATAAGGTTCTAGGAATATTATTATCTTCTGGAGCCTTATAGAATATTCCCACACTTATCATCTCCTATGAGATCGAAATTGGATAGGGAATGAGTTAGGTAACCTCCTATCCTCTCATCCCTTCTTCCATGGAAACTAACTCTAAGTTTGGAAGGCCATTCAATACCCTCATTGATGACCAAACTTCCTCCATTTTCCTATAAATTGAGCACTCATCTAAGTGATCAAGGGCTAGACTTTGAGAATTTGTAAGGAGATACTGTTGGTGTGAGGTTTGAGATTGTAAGCTAGTATTGTTATGCTTCTAGAGTGTTCGACTTTTGATGTGATGTTGGCTGGAACCCATGCTAGAGGAGTGACATTGGATCGGACTTCATGGTTGTAACTCTTCCTTCTACTTAATAAAGTTGTTTACACCTTTTCCCATATTCTTATCTTTGCGTATGATTATTATATGTGTAAATTCTTTCGATTCCAATTGCTTATAGTAGATAGATCTCTTGCTTTGATTGGTTTTTGTCCTTTGTTTATGATTGGAGGTACTTATTGAGCAAATTAAGTTCGAGAAGGAGCGACAGGAGCCATACAAAGGAGACAAAAGGAAAACAAGAGATAACAAGTGGGTCCCCTGTCTTGTTTATCTTCTATAGAAAAAGGTTAAGCACTTTAATTATGTTGTTCTAGGTGTAGCTACTAGTAGACTTTATATGTTTGATCTTTTAATCTTCCACAAGCCTTTCCACCATTCTAGATGTAAGTTGAGATCCCTGATTTATCACAATTTCTCTTGGAACACCAAAATGAATGAAGATGTCCTCGAAAAGGAAATTAACTACAATTTTTTCATTATCAAAAGGTAATGCTTTAGCCTCTACCCATTTAGTGACATAATCAGTGCATACCAAAGTATACTTCTTTTGTTTATATGGAGGATTAATTGGTCCAACAAAATCCAAGGCCCATTTTTCGAAAGGTTCAATGAGTACCTGATTTTTTAGTGTCATTTCATCTGAAGGAGAAGGTTTTCCTAACCTTTGGCAATTATCACACCTTTTGACATATTATTTGGCATATTGGAAGATGGAGGGCCAATAATATCCTAAATTAAGGATTTTATAGGCTTTCCTCTTGTAAGAAAAGTGTCCACCAGAAGGTTCATCATGACATGCCTTAAGAATTTCAGGAATTTCGTCTTCTCAAACACATCTTCCGATCATGAGATCTAGGCCTGTTTTATACAATTCATTAGTAATCCATGAGCAACTTGCACTTGTTTGAATGCTTTTTCTTTTCTCCTTAGGAAACAAATGTGAAGGTAATTTTCTCGTGACTAAGTAATTGGAAATATCTGCAAACCAAGGGATCTAAGTAATCACTGAAAAAAAGATATCCATTAGGAAATTTATCTTCAACTGGAGTGTCATATTTGATATTTTGAATTCTAGACAAGAAATAAACAACTATGTTTTGTTTTCCAGGTCTATCTAGAACAATGATGTTGAATTATTGCAAGAGTAATAACCATCTTGTAACTCTACCATTAGTAATAGGTTTATTCATTAAGGACCAATTGTAGAGTGATCCATATGAACAAAGGTTTCATAGATTGCTATGTAATGTCAGAACTTGTTGATAGCATGAGAAACAACTAAGAATTTCTTTTTAGTTACAGTGTAACTTAACTCAGTGGCAGTCAAATTCTTGCTTGTGTAATAGATAACATAGGGGACCAAACCTTTTTGTCCTAATATAGCTCCCAGAGTTGTATCTAAAGCATATGTTGAAATGTGAAAAGGTAGTTTCCAATTTGGACCCCCTAAGATGGGTGCTTCAGAAATTTTTTCTTTTAAAGTCAAGATTCCAAATGAAATCACAATCTTTGGTGAGTAATTTGAAGAGTGGGGATTCTAGTTTAGTGAAATTTTCTATGAACCTTCTATAGTATCCTGTGAATCCTAGAAAACTTCTAACATCCTTTTCACAACTTGGAATTGATAGTTTAGAGATGACTTCAATTTTAGATTTATCACATTTTAATTCCATCTACGAAAATGTGATTTCCTACAGCAATCCATTCTGTAAACATCATAAAACATCTTTCATGGCTTAGTGAAAGGTTTTCTTCCTTACATCCTTTAATAACTTTTTCCAAAATTTCTAAAGATTCTTAAAATGTATTCCCATAAACTGTAAAGTCATCCATATACACCTCTACACAATCATGTATTAGATCAGAAGAAATTCCTAGTACTGCTCTTTGGAATGTTGAAGGTGCATTGCACAATCCAAAAGGACGTACACGGTAGGCATAAGTTCCCCATGGATAGGTGAATGTGGTTTTATCTTGATCTTCAGGTGCTACCTGAATTTGATTGTAACCACTAAAACCATCCAAAAATGAGAAATACTTCTTACCTACTAATGTATCTAACACTTTATCTATAATGGGCAAAGGAAAATGACCTTTTAGGGTAGCTTTATTCAATTCTCGATAATTAATACATACCCTCCATTTACCATTCTTTTTAGGCACAATCACTAGAGGCGAAACCCACTCGCTATTTGAAATAGAGTAAATGAACTTTACATTTAGCAATTTCTGCAACTCCTCTTTCAGAATTCCCCTAAGATTTGGATTCATCCTTCTTTGAGGTTGTCTGATAGGTTTACAATTTTCTTCAATGTAGATGTGATGTATACAAGTCTTAGGCCTAATTCCTTTCATGTCGGTGTATTCCCATGCATATGTAGAGGAATATTGTTGTAATGTTTTGATTAGCTTTTCCTGTTGTAATTTTTCCAAGTTATTGTCTATGTTCAATGTTTTCCCTGGAAATATTTCAACTCTAGAGCTACCAAATTCTTCCATAGAATAAAGAGACATCTTCCTAGATGACAAATATTCAATGTTGTATTTTTCTTGAAATTGATCATGTTCATATTCTCGAGATGATTGAACATTTTCCATTATATTTAAGATTTGACTATCTTCACTAATGGTTGAAATAGTAAAGAGAGGCCGAATATCATTTTCATCATCAATCCATTCTTTGTCATCTATCTCTGTGATTGTTCTTATTGGAGGATATAGATTGAATTTCTTAGTTGAGTTACCATCACAGATATACATATCTCCAGATCTACAACTAATGAAAGCATCATTTGTAGCTAGCTAAGGTCTTCCTAATATAAGTGGATGTCCTCCTAGATTGTTCTTAGGGGTTAAGATCATAAAATCAACACGATACTCTGAAGAGTCTTAGGACACTAAAGTATATTCTAACACACCATCTGGTTTGATTGCAGATCTATCTGCCAATTGCAGTAATGTAGGTGTATAAAGAAGATTAGGAAGCTTGAGTTGTTCCATGGTTTGTTTGCTCATGATGTTTATTGCTACCCCTAAATCAATAAATGTATTCAGAATTTCAACTGCATTGATATGTGTTTTTACAACTAGAATTCTTGGATCTACATATTTTTGTATGGAAATTTTTCCCATCATTATGTCTGCTATTTTTCTTGCGAGCTAAATTCTTTTTATTTATTTTTTTTTCTTCCTGGTTTCTTCATGCTCAAGTCCTTTATTGTTTTAGCTAGAATTGGAATCTCCTTAATGGCTTGTAACAAAGGGATTTTGATACAGATATTTTTCAATTCATCTAGAAAATCATAATTAGGCAACATGATATGCTTTTCTACCCGTCTATCAACTTTTAATCTTTTAGGAAAAGGAGGTATAGAAATAGATACTGGTGGTTACTCTATGATAGGAGTTGAGTTTATTTGTTCTTTTTGTTTTTCATTTTCAGTATTCTGGTGTTGAAGAGATGTTCCTTCAAAAAATTTATTTGCCTACAGAGAATCTTCCTTAGAATTGTCTTGTTCTTGAATAACTATAGAAGGCTTTTTATTTTCCAATATCCTACCATATCTTAGTTTAACATCATTGAGATCTACAGGAGTGATCATATAAGTTGGAAAATTTTGTCCTTCCACCATATAGGTATTCTGAGGATTTTTATTGTAAGGGTTTGGTAATGGTTGGGCAGGTAACTGATTTGGTCTCTATAGGAATGGCAGTGAAAGTTGATGATTTTGGTTTTGAAGTTAGGGATGTTGATTTTGTTGAGGAATTTGTTGGGGAGGATAGTATGGATATGATGGAGGATATTAATAGTATTGAGACAATATTCCATAGGGATTTTGCATTCCTTGAGCCCAAGGTTGATATTGAGATTGAGATTAAGATTGAGGCCAAGGTTGCTGCCGCGAATTCCAATTTGGTGGGGGATGAATATACATTTGGTTGTTAAATCCCTAGTTTTATGGCCCCTTCCAAGTTATTCTAGAGACAAAGCAAAGAGATTCTGTTGGATTTGAAATTTTTTCTTCTTGAAAAAGAGCCTTAAGACCAAGAATTGAAGGACAACTCTTGGTCTCATGGTTTTATGAACAAATCACACAAGTCTCTATGATTTTTGCATCCAAAGGGAATTCTCTTAAAGCATGCTTCTTTCTGCATTTGGGACAGAAAATAGCTAAAGCATCAGTCTCGGCTTTCTACTTGTTTTGTAACTTAAGGGTGTCTATCTGTTCACTAAGGCTCCCTAGAATATATGTTTTAAATTCATCAAGCATGTTTCCAATTTCTGCCCTACTCACTGACCCGATTGCAAACTTATTCACTTTAACAAGAGAAGGATCTCTTGGACCTTTCCCAGTTTTGGATTTTCCTCTTGAGATATGAACACATAATTCTCCAATGTCACTTAATGGGAGTTGAGAGATATCTCCATTTCCCATCATGTTAATGATGTCTATCCACTCATCTCTAATGGATTTTAATAAAGGAGATTTTAAAGTATCTTGATCTAAGTTATCCATTTTTTTATATTTTTAAGTTATAGTTGAATCTTTCAATTAAATCCTCCAAATTTTCATCCTCCCTTTGCATCATTTTGAACACTTCATCTTTGTGATTAATAGGCATAAAATAATCCAAGTACCTTTCCAAAAATGCTTTCTTCATGTCATTTCATGTTCTAATAGACTGAGTGACCAATCCCATGAACCATTTTAAAGAAACTCCTTTCAATGTTTAAGGAAACAATTTGAGTTTTTGAGAGTCTTGTAAATAATCATAAGTTCTGCACAAGACTTCAAATTCAAATAAAAAGGTTTCATGATCTTCACTTTTTAATCCATCAATATTTGGGAGAATAGAAGGTAAGAAATTTTTCATTGTGCCATATGTTTCTTCATCAACTATAGGGAATCCAAAAGAATTATCAACTTCCCTATTTCCTCTACCTCCTCTATTATTTCCTCTTCCTCCTTCATCATTTCCTCTACTTCTTCCTCTACCTCCTCCTCCTTCAAATAGTGTAAATTCTGCATTCATAACTCCCTCTTCTTCTTCTTCTCTTCCTGCCATTATAGATTCTTCAGTGTTAATATAAGATTCAATATGCAAGGTTAATTGCTCTTCCTCTGGTTCCTCTATCAATGGTATGTGGAAGAAAGGTTCTACTTTTCCCTCTCCACTAGGAATTTATAATCCTTCATCTAAAATGTGTTCCCCTATAGAGGTGAAAAAGGCTACTCCTTCTGTTGGAGATCCAAGATTTTCTTCCTCTAGGACTGCCTCAGTAGATGAAGTAGGAGATCCTCTTGATTAGATTTATGACCTTAGAACTTCAGGAAGTCTATGGCTAGTGAAATGTGGAATATGAGTTTGAGATGGAGGTGTATCTCTTCTTAGTCTTGGTGGAGTAAATGGTGTTGTAGGAATTAAACTCCTACCTCTAGCTATGAATCTACCCCTAGAGTCTCTTTCTCTATGCATATCATTTTTTTGATGTAAGAGATGAGGTTACCTAATTACACTTCCCCGGAAACAACACCAAAACGTTTAGTCAATTTAGTGTCCTACATTGCCTGCATAGATTATCAACAGAGGTTTGTAAGCTAATGAAGTGTGGTGCACTACATGTGCTTAGTTAACCTTTCTCTTACTTTGTTGTTTTGTATTTTATGTTGTTTTTGGGGGTTTCTGTTCTTTGATTTCTAAGAATGTACAACCTGAAACTATGAGAGAATTTAAGTGAATCTAATGAATTTTAAAGGAAAGGAAATGTTCCTAAGTTAATCTTATTTCCTAAAAATGGACGAAGAACTATTGTCTAGTTAGAACCTAATAAAAAAAACAAAGCATATATCTTATCTTATCATTAGTCCTAATCCATGGATCTAATACTTAAAACTAAGAATGAAATTGATCAAAAATCTAGCTCAGTAATTGCATTCATTAAACATTCAACCATTCAATTTTGGAATATAATTAAATCAATATCATTGAAATGATTATTGGAAATATCAGTAGTGCAACTAAGTGAGGATATGAAAGCAAAAAGGTAAAAACATGTAAAACTAACTGTAAACAACTAATGTATTTTTTACTTTCTCCAACATTCAAACGTGAAGCATTACCTTCTTAAAGTGTTGTGCAATAAACCAATCATACCTTAGTTTCTAAGTTCCTAGGAAATTAACAATGTACTGAGTAAATTCAATCACTGTATGAATTATACATTTAATCATTTAGTTTAGGATCATCATCGTCTTGAAATGGCTTTTGAAAACATCCATTAACATAGTTAATTGACAATTATGTCCTAAGAAAATCAATGACAAAACAGTAAGAAAACTAGGCAATTGTGTATTCTTATTACTTCAATCTTAATTCAGTTTGGAAACATAGTCGTTTTTCTCCATGAAATATCTTAGAAGAACAAGATTGCACAATTGTGATTTATCATTATGCTATTGGTTAAAAACTGAAATGAAATATCATCCTAATTAAGAAAAGAGATTCGCTGAAAATAGAGTAATGGAAATTGAACTAAAAACAACAAATGAAAACCTCCTTCAGTGCAAGGGCCCTCTGTAAGGCTGGAATACTAGCTAGTTAAGGATGCATTTTCCACGATCATTGGTAACACAAAATTTTTATTATGAAAAAAATGAAGTCTGAATACGTAGTATCAGCAAAAATCCTGAACTTAATGTAGTTCCTACTAACTTCTAACTACTTCTCGGTTCCATGCAGCTGATATTTATAGGAAAATAACATAATTTTTTATGAGATAAACTTCATATAGGTGGCTAATTCGAATTAAACCTAACATGATTGTTTATAAGAAAATATAGCTACAGGTGGCTAATTCGAATTGCAATACGACTGTTTAAACTTTTGATTAGCTACATGTGGCTAACATAATTGTTAGACTCTTGATTAGCTCAAAAGAGCAAATCAAGAATCCTACTACTTTTGGATCACGTACTTTGATACCATTTTTGACCATGACTTTAGGTTTTCTTTTCCATCGATCTAGACTGAGTGAATAGGATTTAATCCATGTGGAGACGATTCTAGAAATTCTCATGTGGCCCAATTCTTCATTTGACACCTAGAACCTACGAAACCATGAGAGTAGCTACAAAATCCACAATTAGATGTAGAATAAGCTGCCTTTTGTAGCTAATTTGCAAAAATCTATTCAAATAGCAAGAACATGAAAAAATAATATGGTGATCATTTTAATGCTTTCCTTAAGAAAAAACCTAGCATTTATCATTGATTGGGTCTGTAATCATATGAGAAAGTGAGGGAAAAAGGTGAGAAAAATTGTCAAGGAGAGGGTAATTGTGAGGTTCAACACTACTCACTTAGGGAAATTGTATTTATCTGTAGATGCAAAATTCCACATAATAAATTGGTGACTCCACTACGGAATGATCATCATTCCAGGTAGTTTACCTTCATCCTTGTACACCCTAGTAGACTTTACCTGCTTCCATTGATCTTGTTTCAACTTTTTTGAAGTGTTTTCTGCGAAAAATTGTGCTTGGAAGGCCCTACAGTAGCCTCTCTAGCACCAACGCAGGTTTGGTCAAGAGACAGAGCACTGAAAAGCACCCTTGGCTTCAGGACAGTGCTTTGAAGCACACTGTCTCCCATTCAGGGCTGTGTTGATCCTCCTTAGGTCAAAAAATCTCACCTTTGACTTGATTGTTCCCAAATTTCCTTCTATGTTTTCTCGCTAGAAGATCAATGATGCTTGTATCTCTAAAATCAATTTGTGTTTCCATTGCTAGCCCTACTTTGGCATTGATTTTTTAGTGTTTCTTAAATTATTTATTTATCATTGTAAATTTTAGTTTATAGTTGATTAATCGTTGTTCAAAATAAAGTGTGGTAAAAGTATTAATTTCTTTCAAAAAGGAACTATCATAACATCTTCATTATTGCAAAAATATTGACTAATTGTATGTGCATTAGTTTCCTTTTGTTCATTTCAACATTAAGGGAATTGAAAAGGAAAACTTGAATTGTGCATTGAAAAAGTTTGTGTGTGCTCATAGGAATAGTTTAGGGAAATTGAATTAGATGTGCTCTTTGTTCTCTGATTAAAATAATTTGATTGCTCTATTCCTACTAGCTAAGGTTTTCATTGTTAAAATTGAATGAAAAGAATGCTTATCATATTAGTTGCATTCTAGGAATTTCAAAGACATCACATGGTGAACCTTGAAAGGAAAATTCTTAATCAAGATCAACTTAAAATTAACATCAATTAAGCTAATGGAGCATTGTCACCTAACGAAAAACATTTAGAGGTTCTAAGCTAGAGACGTGTTCCGGCGTCATAAAACATAGCAATTGTTGCTGACTTGTTTGTGATACATTACGAGTGTGATACCTCATTCCACATACATGACTATATTGTAGCTCATCCACGTACCTTCGAGTATATAGGGCGGTGTTACAATATGTAAAGTATAAAGGAATTCTCTCATTGTGTGGTTTCACATTAGACAATGCTAATACAGATTGGGCCTCCATGTACTTTCAGGTATATATGGGATGACAACACTAGGTTTCTATCCATCCTTAGGTAACCAGGTCATCCACCTTGTTCACTGTGATACACTGAACATAGCATTCAGGGATATTGCCTTCCCATACTTCTCGGCTCACCGAGAGGTATTCTGTAGTTCATATTTTCTTGGTAAAACTTTTGCCTAGATTACCCCTTTGTGTTTTCTCTTTTTTGTAATAAAATCAATCAGCAATCGTGGAGGAACACCAACCCTTACCTCATTGTTCGCAGAGAACAATGAGTAAACTACCTTTACCGCCCGAAGCTACACCTATCCGGTCAAAGTGGTGTCATTTGAATTAATCCAATACTTCACAAACTTCTGGTTCTTCATCTGAATTACCAGAAACACTTATACTAGTAAGTACTTTGACCCCTGTTACTCCTACAGTTACTGGTACATCTGTTACTAAAGTGGAATGTACACAATTACTTGAGGAAACTAGAACCGAATCTAGTGAAATGGTAACCCAAGTTGTTCAACAACAAGTTGATTCCCAATCAGAAGTTTTTCAAAAAGAAATTGCTTTTGAACTTGAATCTGGTCAACCAGAAGTTGATCCTGAACCTATCACTATTCAATCAGAAGTTACTTCTGAACCAAAAGTTATTCAAGAAGCCCAACCTAATCCTGTTCTTTACCAAAACAAGTGGATCTTGAGGTTGAACAATCATAAGTTGTTACCTTACCAGAAGAAGATCAACCGATACATCCTTAGACATCCATAACTGAAGAGACTTCCTCTTTATGTAAGGAACAAATATCAGAAATCTATTATGGACCTAACGATGAAATCCTTCCACGTGGTTTGATTTCAATAGAAGAGGAACCTAAGGTAGAAACACCCAAAACTCATTCCATTTTGGAATTGTACTTTATTTGTATCCTAATACTCCTCATTTTACTGCTCCTTTTGATCTTGATTACTTTTAGACACCTGTTGATTCGTTAGGAAATTTATTTTGACATTTGACTATGGCAGAGTCAACATCCCAGACTGTACCATCTTTTATAGCTATGAAGGAATCTTCTATCGCAACCTCTTCGATGTTTACTACGACACCTAAGTCACACTTGTATGGTGTTATATTTGTCGCATCAGGTTACCAATCTTTATCTAGAACCCACTCAGGTGTTGCTTCTAGCCCTTGGTCTTCACCAATGTCCTCTACAGGAATTTTATTTGGTTCCTCACTAACAAATACCGAACAACTTGACCCATCAAGTCAATATCAAGCTGGTTCATCTGGTTACCGTCCTATGTATCTTCTTTACACTAGATTACCCCCATACGGAGAACAATATGCATAATCTCCTTATCCTCCATTTTCTGGGGGGCAACCATATGTCGATATGTCTTCGTCATTAGGTCAACCTGGAATGACTATCTATCAGTAGCAACCAACAATGCCTATTCAACCTAGGCTTGTGTATCCATAACAATCTATGCAATCTATCTCATCCATACCTGAAATTCTTGTTGTTACAACTTTACCACAGTCACAAGTTCAAATTGTTATGTCTCAACCTATGCAAGTTGGTCCTTCAACCTCAGACCCCCAAGTTTTAGGTGTACATATTTAGCCTTCTCAAGTAGTTTTACAACCACTTGTGCCTGGAGTCTAACAACCTCAAGCTAGTTTAACTTTTCCTAGAATGACTCAGACTTACACTGGTTTAGTGTATTCACAACTTGGTCAAGCCTACATTGGTGGCCAACAATCGTTAAATCAAAAACCATTGTATCAACAACAACAACAGTTGCTTCAGCAGCCTTGGCAACCCTAATATCAACAACAACAATTCTAGCAATAGAAACCTCATCCTGGACTTGGTCAACAATCCTTTGCACGGTTTAGTCAACAACAAGTTTACCCAAGTCCTGGTCAACAAGGCTATGCTAGGTTTAGAAAACAAAAAATGTATCTTAGTGCTCAACAACAACCTCACACTAGATTTTCTCAACAAACTTACCCTTATCAAGGTTACCATCAACAAATGCCTTATGTTGGTATGCAAAGGCCTATTTCATAGGCAATCCCATCTTACCCTGGACATGCTCAACCTAACCTCAATAGATAATTGCCTTTGGTTGCAACACTTGAGTTACCAGATATAAATCGGCTCATCAATGGTCCAATTCTTTATGCACCTTGGTGGTCAATGATTCCTCAAAAGTTACCTTCCGATATTCCGAAATTCAATGGAAACCGTGGAGAAGACTAGTCCAACCATGTCATGACTTTTCATTTATGGTGTTCATCGAACTCCTTGAATGATGGTTTTGCTAGACTACGTCTTTTCCAGAGAATGCTTACTGGTATAGCTGCAAAGTGGTACATTGAGTTACCATGAGCTTCTTTTAATAACTTTACAACCTTGGCTACCACGTTTTTAACCCACTTCCTGTTACCCATACAATATGAAATTGGAACAGAACTATTAACCAACTTTGAATAGAGTATTGCTACTCATATCTCTGATCATATTCATGAGTGGCATCATCATCATTGAATGGTTAAAACTTATGTTCCTGGTCAACTTTTAGCCAAGTTGTTTATAAAATCCTTGTTGCCATATATCACCGAGGATGTGGTGGAAGGTGGAGTTGTCATTGAAGAGGATGTAATTTCTCGTGCCCAATATTTGGACTTGATTTATACATAATATGGCATGCTCTATGACAAGATCCTGAATGCACCCCGACTAGCTTTCATTGTTCCTCCACCACCATCGAGTAAGGACTCCCATGCTGGCGACGGTGTGATTGCTTCTTCGAGCACACAAATGGTAGGTAGACCATCTGGTCAAACACTCGCCATTTTCAATCAAACTTCAAATGCATCTAATAACACTCTTGCTTCTGAAATCAATGTCATGTCATATGACAAAGGAAAGAATGAAAAGCAACCAAGAAGCAAGAAGAAGGGAAAAAAATAAGAAGAAACAAAATAATTCCCCTCAAGAGAAATCATCTGATTCCTCTCCTTCAGCTAGGAAACATCATTACCCATGTTTAATATGTAATAATGAGCACTTTATGAAATATTTTCCTCACTTCTTTGAAGTATCAAAGCTTCTGAAGACTTCTAATACATATGCAGTGTTGATTGATCCTTTTTTGAACCCAAAGACACATACGATTGTTACAGGCCATGCTTCCACTTCCCAAGTGCTTATGCTATCTGCCTCTAAGCGTAAAATTGATATTTTGGTGTCAACGCAAAACAAATATTATGTAAATCAGTTGTCATCATTGAATAATGAGGTTGATCAATCTAATCCTTAGACTTCCACTTCATTTGATCCTATTCCACCACCTATTGCACCAGAGTTAACCATAAAACCACCTAATGGAGTTGTACACAAATCAACATTTAACCCTCGAGCTCGAGTTGCACAGAACTATAGCATAGTAGAAGATTTAGATCAGTCACCTTCTACTATGTCAACGCTTGAGGTGCTTCAAAACTTTCCCTCCCAAAACCGGGCTTTTTTGTCAGCAATTGGTGGAATCGATACAACTGATTCCACTCTTGTGGTTTTCAACCATGCGGGTTATACGCCACAGTTACCGGCACAATTAGCATTCCTAATTCAATTAAATTCCTTCAATAAAATTATTCACCGAACCATTATTGATGAGGGGTCATCTACTTGTATTATGTCTATGAATTGCTAGAAAACAATTTGCTCACTTCCTTTGTCACGTTCACCAACAACGTTAAAATATTTTGACGGTCGCACATATACGCCTTGTGGAATCTTGAGTAATCGACAAATTGAACTAGGGGGGAAAATAATAATTGTTGAAGTTGAGGTTGTTGAGGGACCACTTGAATACAACATTATTCTATGAAGATTGTGGGTTTAAGCTAGGGCTATTGTAGTTTAAACATACTTTTGTACGATTGCATTCCCTCATAAGGGTGGAATCATAGTTATCGATTAACTTGCCTTCTTCACCTAGGCTACTAGAAGCACCCTGTTAGTTCATGGACCCCCATTATCTCTTCAAAACATTGGTGTAGGTCTCTTTAAGGATTCTTCCTTAATGGGTAATTTTTCACTACCATCACCATCCAACATGGTGGAAGTGGAAAAAGTTGAGACTTGAAACATGATATCTTCCACTTCATATGATTTAAGGAAGATTACCAATAGTTCTGATGTTGATAGTAATAATGAAATCATGCCACTAAGCCCTATTGAGCTTGTATAGCAATCAATCTTTCTGGCTTGCATGGCGAATCCAAATACATCTTCGCCAACTGTATGGGTAGATCGTTCACTAGAATATGGTACTTCCTCTGATCCTTTTTCAAGTATATTTTATAGATGAAGGAATCATCCAATCAATGCTGATGGAAGAAGAACCATGGGAATATTATCATCATCATTCCCATCTTCCAGATCACATAGAACATTTTTCAAATGAACTTAATCACCCTTTAATTATCAACTTCCTTTCAAATTCTGTTTTCATATATATAGTAGATTCCAAGCGAAACTTGCCAAATATCGAAGAAACTATTTCTATCAATACTTTGACCAAACCTAAGATTGTTCAAAACATTCATGTTGGCAAATATTGTTCTCCATCAGAACTTGATATTTACCGTGCCCTCTTTCATGAATTTCGAGAATTATTTGCATGGTCATATGAGGAAATGTCAGGTATTGACTCTCGTATAGTTGAACATGAAATCAAAATGTATCCTAATGTCAAACCAGTGTGACAACAACTCCGTCCTATTCAACCAAAGATGGTTGCTGCCATAAAAATAGAAGTTGAAAAAATTTTGCATGTTGGTTTCATTTACCTTGTTCCTCCTACTGATTGGGTTTCCAATATTGTTCCTTTCATGAAGGAACAAGGGACAATACAAGTGTGCGTTCATTATAGGGATGTTAATCATGCTTGTCTAAAAGACAATTATCCCACTCCCTTTATCGAATAGTTAATTGATGAATGTGCTGGATGTGAAATATTCTCATTTATGGATGGATTTTTCGACTATAATCAAATCAATATCTGCCCAGAGGACCAATATAAAACTTCTTTTATTTTTCCATAGGGCACATTCATTTACAAGAAACTCCCTTTTGTTTGAAGAAGCAGGGGAAAATTGTCAGAAGGTAATGAACTATTCCTTCCATGACATCAAGTATATAGTTCAAACGTACCTTGATGATTTACCTGCTCATTCATGAAAGCGGACTAATCACCTGCAACATTTTAGAGCTATATTTTTACGGTGCCGACACTACAAAATACAACTCAATCCACACAAATGTGTGTTTTTTGTTGGTTATAGCCATTTACTTGGATTCATAGTGTCTAAGGAAGGAATTCGACTCGACCCACCTAAGGTTCAGGAAATTCTTGATTTGCCTCCACCTTCAAATCTACTACAGCTATAGAGACTCCAAGGGAAGGCTAACTTTCTGAGGAGGTTCATTCCCAATCATGTTGAAATGGCTACATGATTTACTCGTCTTTTGAAAAATGGGATACCCTTCCATTGGGACCAGGTTGCACAAACTTCACTTGACGCTCTTAAAGATACCTTGATTAGAGCCTCATTAATGTATTTCCCGAATTATAAAAACGACTACTTCTTATATCTAGTCGCTACAAATACAACCATTGGAATGGTTTTTGTCCAAGAAGAAGATGGGATTGAACATCCGATATATTATTTGAGTCGCAATCTCAATGATACAGAAGTTAAGTACTCTTACGTCGAAAAGTTAGCTCTGGATGCTATTTAATATGTACAAATATTTCGCCACTATATCCTGCTCTAAAAGACTACTTTTATTTTAGATTGAAACCCTATGACATATATTTTGTCACGTCAATTGCCGGGGGGGGGGGGAATACTCAAAATGGATTGTCATTTTGCAGGAATTTGATTTGGAATTCATCAAACCCAAATCGAATAAATCTCTAGTTTTCATCGAGCTTCTTTGTGACCTTCCCTCGAATACCATTGATTGAATGTTAGAACCATCAATTCTCGATGGGTCTTTATTCCTAATTTCATCATCTAACCCGTGGTATGGAGATATATTGATTTATCTCCAGACCCAAACTTTCTAACCTGATACCTCTCACTCACAATAGCAACGTATCTAATACCAAGACAAAGATTATCTAATCATTGGCAACACTCTTTACCATTGTCGTATCGATATGACTTTACGAAGGTGCCTCACTCATGAGGAAGCCAAGAAAGTTTTGATTGATTCCCATTTAGGTGCTTGCGGTGGACACTTATCTAGTTATGCTACCGCACATAGAATTCTCCATGCTGGTTACTTTTGGCCTACCATATTCAAAGATTGCATTATTTCCATCATAAGATGTCATGCATGCTAGATCTATGACTGTAGAGCTAGATTACCACCTGCACCATTACATCCTGTCATCGTTGTTGGGCCATTCACCAAATGGGGAATTAACTTCATGACATGTAACCCCACCTCGGCCGGGGCGCATGGGTACAATATAGTTGCCATTGACTATTTTAAAAAATGGGTTGAAGAAATGCCTACATTAAACAACAGCGGTGAGACGACTACACTTTTCTTTTTCAACCACTTGGTTGCCTGGTTTGGTGTACCATAGGCTATAGTTATAGATCATGGGTCACATTTTCGCAATCACATGATGACTGACTTAACTGCCAACTTAGGACTTTCACATGAAATTTCTACTCCTTATTATCCGCAAGCTAATGGGAAAGTTGAGACCATTTTTGGCTTATATGGGCTTGACCCAGGTTCGAAAGAATTATGTAGCCAAGCAAATCCCAAAGCTACCGGCCCTTTCGACAACAACCTACAAAGTGCAGACTGAGGTCTCACCCGAGGTAGTAGGTGAGGG
>APFE030244742.1:28671-46240 GCA_000404065.3 Pinus taeda
TTGGGGTTTCATGTATCCTCATTGTTGTCTCTAGTGCCTTGTCTTGGGTTGAGATGTTTTGTTGTGACAGGGTCGTCCTCAGGTGTGGTGTCAATGACACCACAAACCATGCACAATGCTTCTCATCAATTAGTGTCATGTTGGCCTAGCGGATAACACTTTTCAACCTCTGATCCAAATCCCATGGAGTTTCTCCAGACATCATTACAATCTCTTTGAACCTAATAACCGACCAGGCTCTCGACTTTGGGCACCTAAATTCCTTATTTAGCACCTCCTAGATTGTGGTAATGCTTTCAATTGGATGATCACTTGAATACTTCATGTACCAAGTCAGTGCACAATCTTGAAATTCACTAACTAGGGTAGCCTTCTTGATGTTATCATCTGCAATACCCTGAGCATCCCATACAGATTTTACCACAAACCAGAATCCTCCTGGGTCCTCATTCCCCACACCTTTAAATATCAACAGCTTAACTGAACATTCCATCTTGATCTTTGAGGCTCCTGGAGTGGATGGATTTGATGTAGGTGAAGTGGGTGTGGCATGGACAGAGGTGGCATCAGGGGGAAGCGTTCTATGATCAACCAGACCGCACTTCCCGGTGAAAACCTTGCGAGTTCTTCCTCGCTTTCCCGGGAAATGGAAGTTCACAGACTGTTCTCTACTCCTCCCATTCTGCAGTAACCTCTTCTGCTCCGTGTTACTCTAGACATTAATCAATGCACATAATCTGTTTTTCACATAACAACATCTTAATCCATCTATTCAATGATTTGATATACCTACCTTGCTGTCTTTGAAGAAATCACCTTTACAGCTCGCTATAGTTCACGGTGGTATCTATCGCAAACTCAATGATAAATCATCCTATTACCCAATGCAGCCAATGATCTATTGCGCGTGCGATCTTATCCTCGATGGCTTCTAGCCAGTGCACCAGTTCCAGGGTCCACACCATAGGCTTTTCCAACCTACAGCTTCTCACACTGTCAGCTAGCCTTGTGATCCACTCGTACAGCTCTACTGAGAATGACACAAAGAAGATCTCGTGAATGTCTTTGAATATATACCGATCCAGCCAATCTTCTTCCGATATTCATAGGTTTCTATTTTCCTAAACTACGAACTTGTGGAATTTTAGATCCCACCACTCTTCAATCTCTTTCTTTGTAGGGTTCCAATGTTCCCACATCAAACACCCCTTAGGCAGATCCTGGTCCCAGTAAAGGAACCATTTGTTGGCTTATATGGACTTGACCTAGGTTCGTAAGAATTATGTACCCAAGCAAATCCCATAGCTACTGGCCCTTTCGGCAACAGCCCACAAAGCACGGACTGAGGTCTCACCCGAGGTAGTATGGAAGGGTGCTGGAACCAGGTTTCCGCACCCTTGGGATCTCTAGATGTGGTCTGAGAGGTCCGCACATCGTCCTATAGCCTCGCGTTGTGCTACATCCATGCAGATCCAAATAATCTTAGCTTTTTCTTACCACGTTGATTACAGATCTAATTTATTTGATTAAGTATTATAGCCCAGATCTACTTAGAGAGGTATTTAAGCAAACATTTATTACTTTTATTTGGTTCTCATATTTTGAGTAAAGTCGATTCACAAGTACTCAATAAGCATATGTGTGCAGGTCAAAACAATTTCACTAACCATAAAAGAACATAGTTGCGATAGTTCAGGCTTAACACATAATTCAAAAGAAACTTATATTTATTTCGACTTATCACCCTTACATCCAGATATGCCCTACGCACTTAACTATAGGGGTCCACACACACAACTGCAGACTCTTCCAGGCCTCTGTGCACATAGTTGTAGAGCCTCTATCCCCTACCCAAACCTGCAACTCTGACTTACAGATGCTCTCAGAATGCTCTTCTTTAGACACCCATTACATTTCAGATCTCCAAAATCATACCCCAAAACTTGGCTACTCTACCCATAGAGCCTTGCTCTATTTATACCTTTCCACAGACCACGATCCATAGGCGGACCGACTCAACCTACATTTATTTACATTATTTTTGGGTGGACTACCCTTTTTACTTTGACTTATTACAAATCATGCTCTGCACATCTCATGGAGTCTTTATCTTGCTATTACCCAAAATTTTGGGTTTCACGCCCATACCCATTGTGCAGGGCTTCTACTACCCAACAACCATAAAAAACGTCCTGAAGCAAATGCTTCAAATAATGATAGGGGTTCATAAATGAAACTGGAATTTAATCTTGTACTCTGCTTTGTGGGCATATCGAACCTTAGTGAGAAATGCAACTCAATTCACACCCTTTCAATTGGTGTATGATTTGGAGTCAATCTTGCTGATACAATGTGAAATTTCATCTCTTAAAATTGCAATTGACCTATCACCCAACACATTTTATGAAGAAGTGTGTTTCTTAGAACTCAACCATCTAGATGAAACCTTTCATGCTACATTAGCTAACGAAGTGCATAAGAAAATAATCAAGGGACAATATGATAGAAATGTCAAGCCTCGCATTTTCTCAGAAGGAGACATTGTCTTACTTTATGACCAAGAAGCTAATAAACTAGGAGCAGGAAAATTTGAACCACTATGGATGGGTCCTTATATTGTCAAGCATTGTTTGGTAAAAGGTGGCTATGAGTTGGTGGATTATGATGGATTGTCACAACCCCAAAATAGGCGGTAACTCAAACGTTACTATGCTTAATTGAGTGTAGTAAAAATCATTGTTATATGCTTTAATTGCATGTGTGTGTGCCAATGTGTCTTTTAGAGATTTTATGTGGTTAACTAATCCGCTTTGCATATTTTTCAGATGCTGGAATGTTTGGAACCATTTGTGGGTTACGATGATGGTGCTACTCGGAGTATGCAGAACCTATCTTCTGCCACATGGGCCATTTTTGCTCCAAGTGGTGAGTTTTCAAGGGATTTTTATTGGTCATTCTACGAACAATATCTTTGAGTATAGTCTGTTGATCGAACTTCTCTCTAATGCCATTTCACTTTGCATTCATCGAATCATCATTGGGCTAGACTCACAACTCATCGTACAACAGCTAACAAATGTATATACCATCTAAAACCCAACGAATCTTCATATGTTCCTTACAGTTTGTCTTTTGGAAAGACATTATGAGTACATTCAATATCAAAATATTTCCAGAAACTTTAAGACATTAAATGATTCATTGGAGAGCTACGCTTTAAACAGACATTTGTGACACATGTAAAAGTAAATTTTCAATTAACATCATTAGTTGAATAGGATTGCACATAACCATATATAAAAACTCTGAAATTAAAAATATATAGATGTTTTAAAGTTCTTACAAAATTTGTGTCCAATACATGTTTGGTCATCTAACCTAACAACTCAAAATGCATACAAAAACAATCATAAGTAGACCTAGTGATGCTCATGATAACAGGTCATAGCCTGAGCTATCATGTGTAATAGCTACATCCAATGGCCAGGAACACCAATAGTATGGTGCTGCAGCCTCATAGGTAACTCGTAGATCTAGACATCGAAAATACTGAGGGTTAATCGCTCTACATGATCCTGCAACTATGCTAGTGTCTCAGCCAAATCCAAATCCTGGAGAACTGCTCTCCCAACATTTCTCCATGCTGGTCCACCTGCCTCCTATTTGTGTCTACTAGGTCAAACAATACCAACATCTGTATGCATGAGAATGATTTTAGTTTATTCTTGGAAACATAAAAAACACAAAAACATGTAGAAACTTAAAAATCAAAAACATTTGGTCAAAAACAATTTACCTATAGCACCCCATTCAGCGCCCACTAGTAATCTCAACTTTGGATCTCAACGAAAATCCATCCCTTTGTATGGACGCTCCTTGATGACAATGTTTTGTCCATTGATCCAACTCAGGAATGCAGTGGAAAATGTAATCGATGACTGACTAGCATGTCTAGCCATCAATTCGACCCACCTCTGCATCCATGGATCTCTAGGCCTAGCTACACCCAGTGTTACATGTTGAGGTTGCATCAATGAAATTCACTCTAAGGTAAAAGAAATTAAGAGTGGTCCATAGATAAAAAAAAATTCAACTTACTACTCTTTACCTTTGTCAGCTGCTCTTTCAGTGAAGAAATAATGCCTCATACTAGTTAAATAAAGTTGGCTCAAGTGCATACTGCATGTATGATATGTTCGCTAGATGAAGTGTGACACTGCCTGGAAACTTTATGATGGTGAAAAGGATTATTCTCAAATGAAAATCATGAATATTTTTTATGATTATCTTTCCATCCTTCTAGTCTATGTACCTGGCTGACATAATTTTCGAACAAAGTCCCTCATTGATTCCCCTCCACGGGAAGAACCTGAAAGAGAAATGGGGGCACCATGTCTCGACAACCCTGTAAGAAAGTGAACATCATCGATCATAATAGGGACCACTTTCTCCCTCATGTGAAAAGTATGATCCTTTAGATCCCATGCATGAACTAAGAACTACAATAGTTCTGATTGTTGCCTCATCCCGGTCAACCTGAAGTATTTGAGAAACCCATAGTTTCTGAGGGCCTCAATTGTACCCAGATCATTTAGGGCAACCATGTCTTGTTCTTCATGCTCTCTTTCTTACTGAGTAATACACTTGCTGATCTATTGAAAGCTTAAAGTCAAACAATAAGCTTAGTTAAGATCCATTTCATGCAAAAAACTAGAGAAATTTTGGGCCAAACAAGTAAAACAAATTTGTGAAACTCTCTTAGTGTAGCCTAGGCAAGGAGATAGTGCATTGTAGTTCAGCTAGCCTTATGTGTGGGTGCTCTGGAGCACAGTTTTCAACATGGATGACATGAGAAATTATCCACAAAATCGCTCACAATCAGCTGCTAAAGATCGAGGTAAAAAACATGGCCAGAGCACAAACTGAATGGTAAATATCAAATGGTGAAAATAACATGGCAAATTCTTATTTTTATGTTTATTTCATGATCATTAAATGAGTTATGAAATAGGTATGTTTGATCTACTTGGTGTTGCTTTGAATAGATTTACAGATGATTTACAGAATTTGACGTGCACGATTGTGAATTGTGCTTTGACTGTAGATCCTAGTTTTATCTCTTTTTCGAGCTCTGTTAAATACCGAAAAAGGAACTCCCTTGGAGTCCTCTTTAAGCTCTTTTCAGACTCTCGAAATATGAAAATATTGTCGAGAGCTTGTCCTTTTCAGCTCGTTAATGGATTGGAAATGACATCTATTTAGTATAATTTTAACCCTTTTCCAGGCTAAGATATATTATTTATGAAAAATGAATACGTTGATCAAACATGGTCAATAGGATCTCTCTTGTATTTTTTTACGCCTTTTTGGACTTGAGAGACAAATCTATGAAAAAGAACTTGTGGAGTTTTCTTTTTATCCCTCTTCAAACTCTCTAAACATGAAAAGGACCGAGTTATCATTATTGTTAAACTCGATAAAATATCAAATAGTGACAAACTTGTCCATCATGACAAGGTCGAGTTTCACCTTCGCTAGACTCGTTAAAACATCACATAATGATGGATTCACCTAAAGGGTGGAATTATACACCGAGCATATGTTATCCTCCTTAAGATTGATAAAAAATAAAGAGGTATTGGTCAACAATGACTAGGGAAATGGGAAAAGGGATAAACCACTTTATGGCAGTAGGTCGCTCTTCAACATGACACTTTCACTTCATTACTGTGATTACATGGGTTGGGTTATCTGCTTGATGGTCATCATACCTTGGTCTATCATGCCATCCATTACATTGGTTTTGGGTCAATTGGTCCAGGTGGATATTGGTGACCACCCACCATTGTTTCCTTCATGTTTTCATTTTCCTTAATTGTAGCACAGTTTACTATTTTTAGCAGTTTTTTGGGTCCTGAACTTCTGGAGCCGTTTCTAGGCCCTAAACAATGTTTTTTTGGAATCCGAGGAGAAACATGGGTCCATGGATTGATGCTAATCTTCCCAAAGTTGTAGTTCTCAGATATATATTTCTAACAAGACATTGTGTGCACCAAATAGAGATTGTATGCCAAAGTTATGACCCTAGGAAATTGATGTACTAATTTACCCAAATGGGGTCCACAGTTTGGCGTTTCATCTTCTAGGGTTAGTTTTTTGGATGTTTATGGTTTTCCATTATTTCTCAATAATAAATAGGCCTTCGAGCTTCATTGTAACACAGTTCAGAGGCATGTAGCCACCACATCTCTTCTCAGAGATAAGCTACCATTGCCCTAGCTAGTTTATTTCCATTTTTGTTTGTAAGCATATTTTCGTATGTTACAGTAATGAAATGAAGTATTATTTCCATTGCATCTCTATATTTATGGTTATCTCTATAATTTTTTGTGTTCCTGTTTAAATCTAGACCAGTGGTATCAAAGCAGTACGCTTTTTCTATGTTTTTATTTGCATGTCCCCAATGAGGTTGAGATATAAGGAGTTAGGGCTTGAATTGGCCGAACCTTTTCAAGAACAACATTGCAAATCTCAACGACCTCCCATAGTGGATGAAAAGAAAGATGAGGGGGTAGGAGATACTATCAAAATCTTACTTGAAGAAGCCCTCGAGCGGCAAAGGAATGCGATGATGAACAACTTTGCCCAGATCCCTCACCGGCTACCCAAAGGCAATGCATTGACTTCCAACAGCTACTCTTGAAATGCAACACCCTTTAAGGTACAAGTTAATTCTAAAATCCTCATCTTCGAGGGTCAAATAGATGCAGATGTCATAGGTAAATGGTTAAATTTACTAGAAAGATATTTTTCTGTTCATGATTTTTTGAGTCAGGAAAATATTATTTTCGCTCTTCTCAAAGAAACCCCCCACGTCAAGGATTGGTGGGAAACCAACTGCGAGTAGAAGGATGAAAATATGGTCTCACTATTTTCAGTCGCACCCACTTGGAAGTCATTATGGACTGCCATCAAGGAGCAGCGCTACCTTGTCGGAAGCTATCAGGATATATACATAAAGTGGACCATGCTGTGGTAGGGAAGCAACCAAGACGTGCTGGAGTTTACCAATATTTTCCATACCCTTCGCACAAAGTTAGGTATCAAGGATTCAAAGTAGCATTTGGTATGCATATACCATGGCTACCTACACAAGTACATCTAGGAAGAAATATAATTCCTAAACATGTCCTCGCTGGGCACGACATACTGATATGCTGTCAAGGTCAAGCAAAAGTTTAAACAAAAGAAGTGAGACTTTAGATCTACGAATCTGAAGTAAGGGAAAGGTGCCCCCAAAATGTAGAACAAAGGACAAAGCCAAGGTAGGATGACCCAAGACAACCTGCCAAAGATGCAAGCAGAGAACAGTGTCGTGAAGCCAAAAAATGACACGGGAAAGTGGTGTGAGTTCCATAAGAGCTCCACCCACAACACAAGTGAGTGTCAGGCCAAGTAGTCACTAGTGGTCGAGTTAAGGGTTTCAGAATCGGATGCATGTTCCTACTTTGAGTCAGAACCCGACAAGGGGAATGATAAAGGGAAGCGTATTATCGATGCAAGACCCAACGCCACTGTTGTCACCATGAGGATCTAGAAGGAGAAACCCAAAGATCCAGAGGAGGAGGAGTGTCTCTTCCACTCCCAGATATGGGTAAAGGCCTCCCCACTATAGTTCATTGGTTATAGCGGGAGCTAAAAAAACCTCATTTCGACAGAGGTCATGAAGCGGCTAGGCTTACCCACCACAACACATCCACAACTGTACACCATTGGGTGGCTTCACCAAGGACGAGATCTTCACATAAGCCAATATTGTTTCCTTCCATACAACATCAAGCCCTTCATAGATGAGGTATTGTGTGACGTTCCTCCCCTTGATGTTTGGGATGTATTATTAGGACAACCATACTTGTGGAAATGACATGATGTCTATGAATCAAGGCCCCGTGCTGTTATTGTTACTTTGGGAAATAAGTTCTACAGGATACAAGAGGTAGCATCTTCTACTGCCATCTCTTTGGTTACTGCAAAATAATGTAGTAAGTTCATTTCCAAAACCGGGATATTTATTTTCCTGATGATATGTTGTTAAGGAAATAAGAAGATGATGGCCATGACCTCCAGACAGAGCCCCTCCTCATGACAACTACCGATGGACAAGGTCGTGGAGGAGTATGAGGACATATTCAGCTCCCATGCAGGGGTTCCTCTGCACTCTCAGGTCAAGCACTCCATTGATTTGACCGTAGGTGCACCACTTTCCAATGGACCAATCTATCGGTGCTCCATTCTTGAGAACGATGAATTCAAGAGGTAGATTTAGGAACTGTTGTGGAAAGGTCACATCCATCCAACTTCATCGCCTTGTGGGAGACTAATCATGTTGGTACATAAGAAGGATGGGACTTGGAGACTTTGTATTGACTATCGGGCACTTAACAAGATCACTATTCGTAATAGGTACACAATCCCACAGATCGATGACCTCTTGGACCAACTTAAGGGGGAAAAATATTTCAGCAAGATTGATTTGAAGTCAACATATCACTAAGTACTAATCGAACCCTCCGATGTGTGGAATATTGCCTTCAAAGCCAAGGAGAGCCATTTAGAATGGTTGGTTATGCCTTTGAGATTGGCGCATGCTCCTGCCACCTTCATGAGGCTAATGGACGACATATTGTGGCCACTCACCAAATCATCTGTAGTGGTATACTTGGATGAAATCCTGATCTTCAGCCATAGCTGGGAAGAGCACCTCCACCATATCTAACGCGTTCTCCAAACACTGTGGCAACATAAGTTATGTGCGAATTTTGAGAAATGCACTTTTGGCATGACCCAGGTTTAGTATCTGGGATACATTATTGATGAATGGGAGGTTCATGTGGATCCAGCCAAGATCCAATTCATTTACGATAGGCCATTTCCAACCACTCTGACAGAGCTCTGTAGCTTTCTAGGTCTTTCCAACTTTTACAGTAGGTTTGTGTTGGGATTTTCTCATATCACTTGGCCCTTGAGTCAAGTCACCAAGGGAGGAGCGAAAGAAAAATTCTTTTGGTCTAAGTCTCAACAAAAGGCATTCACAAAGTTGAAAGATAGCCTTTTCTCGACACCAGTGCTTGCATTACCATACTTGCAATAACCATTTGAGGTCGAGACAGATGCCTATGACTAGGCTATTGGTGTAGTCCTTACTCAACATGGGCATCCAGTGGCATATCACAGTGAGACACTTTTAGACACAGTCCAAAAGTATGCCACTTATGACAAAGAGATGTATTCCATTTTCCAGGCCTACCAACAATGGAAGCATTACATTTTGGGGAAGGAAACGATCATCCACACAGACCACCAACCTTTGCAATTCATACAGACCCAAGGGAAATTGTAGAATGATCACCATCAGAACTGGTCCACATTCTTGCAACAGTTCCATTTGAATATCAAGTATAAGAAGGGTAGCACCAATGATGTCACAGATTGACTTAGTCGACTACCGATCATGGCGTTAACCACCATGCTCAACTCTTGTGGGCACGAGGCTTCTGATTGGCCATTTCTCTACAAAAGCGACCCAGAATTCGGACACACATACCAGACACTCTTGGAGGGTCAACATGTTCTATATTTTCACCTTTAGGATGCCTTATTATGCCACTTGGGTCACCTTTGTGTTCCTTCAAGCGAGCATGCCAAGATGATATGGGAAGCACACTACAGTCGAGCTGTTGGGCATTTCGGGGTCGAGAAAGTGGTGGGAGTACTACAAAAATATTTCTATTGGCCGAATCTTTGAAAAAATGTTAGGAAGTACATCAGATCATGCACCGCCTGTGCCATTTCCAAACCAACCTTCAAGAAGCAAGGCCTCTATACCCCACTACCTACCCCTAGTCGACCTTGGGAATCCATCTCCATGGATTACATGTCAGGCCTTCCTTCTACAAAGCATGGAAATGACTATGCGTTTATGGTCGTCAACAAGTTCTCGAAGATGGCCATTATGGTAGCCTACAAGAAGAATATCATAATAGAAGCCACTGCTAAAGTCTTCTTTGAATGAGTGTGGGTACACTTTGGGATCCCACAGTCTATCATCTTAGATCAGGACAACATGTTCCTCAATAAATTTTTCTCTAGCCTCTGGTTGATGCTAGACACCAAACTCACTAAGTCCACAACCTTCCATCCTCAAACTGATGGCTAGATAAAGGTTGTGAACAGGATGGTCGTACACATTCTGCACATGTACAACTCAAAGCATCCACACACATGGGATGAGAGCCTCCCCTATGTTTAGCATAGCTACAACCGGGCTCTCCACAGCTGGACTGGCCACAACCCTTTTCAGGCGGGCTTGGGATTCTAGCCACTATGTCCCATTGATGTGGCCATGCCATTTGCAGTTATTCACGCAAATTTGGCTCATGTCTAGTCTGAAAATGATAAGGAAAACAACTTCATTGAGCCATCCAACATATTCACCAACAAGTCCATGACATTCTGGAGAAATCAAATACCAAGTACAAGCAGCGACATGATCAACATTGGCTGCCACACAAGTTTCAGATGGATGACAAATTTTGGTTACATTTGCAAAAGGAATGCCTTAATGGAGCCTATCGGAAACTTAGACCACTCCAATATGGTCCTTACACCATTACCAAGGCTGTGGGAGATAATGCATTTGAGATCCGCATTCCCCCATTCCTTGGCCTGCACCCATTGTTCATTGTGGACTGCCTTCTGCCATACTATCCACCATTACTAGACATATCCGACATTGCAGAACAACTCACACCCATAGAGTTAAATCCAGATTCCATGGAACAAGCTGCAACTGGTTGGATCATGGACACACAGATCAAGCACACTCACCAAAAAAATATCCAACTGTATCAAATTGTCAAAGCAGGCCAACTCGTTCACCAGGAACCAAGTTCAGCAAAAGTTTCCTCATCTGATGGAGGAACTCAACGAAATGGGGATCATTTCTTCCTAAGGGGGGAGGAATGATTGAGGTGGATATTGGTTTCTAACCACCAATTCCACTTGGACCCCCACCATTGTTTCTTTCAGATTTTCAGTTTCCTTAATTGTAGCACAGTTTACTATTTTTAGCAGTTTTACGGGTCCTAAACTTCCGAAGCCGTTTTAAGGCCCTAAACAACATTTTTTAGGAAACCTGGAAGCAACATGGGCCCATCGATTGATGTTTCTCTTCCCAAAGTTGTAGTTCTCGGATAGATCTTTCTAACAAGATATTGTACACATCAAACAAGGACCGTATGCCAAAGTTACGAACCCAAGAAGTTGATGTACCAATTTACCCAAACGAGGCCCACATTTTGACGTTTCATCTTCTAGGGTTAGGCTTTTTGATGTTTAGGTTTTCCATTGTTTCTCAACAATAAATAGGCCTTCGAGCCTCATTGTAACACAATTCAGAGGCATGTAACCACCACATCTCTTCTCATAGGTAAGCTACCATCGCCCTCGCTGGTTTATTTCCATTTCTATTTGTAAGCAGATTCAGTATTTTACAGTAATGAAATTAAGTATTATTTCCACTGCATCTGCGTATTTATGGTTATCTCTGTAATTTGTTGTGTTCCTGTTTAAATCCAGATCATCAATGCTACCAATTCATTCAGTGTCGCTGATATGCTAAAGAGAAGTCACTCAGTTAAATTCATCCTTTGCAATACTCATAAACCTTAATTTCCATGACCGCCATTCTTGAAGTTTGTGTCACCAATCACTTTCTGTCTCCAAAAATCGTTACACTTGTTTCGTGTCATTGATGTGGGATACATCAAGGGCCCCTTCCAACGAGTTCCTTGTTGTCGACATCAGCACATTATCCAAGAATTTGACTTAGAAACACCCTTCCAGTAACTTGAGGCTTTCGTACATCAATGGAAGGTTTCTCGCTTTCGGTGATAGGCTGACATCACTGGCATTCGACCGAAATACTTTGTATGGTGTTCGACATCAAAAAATTTATTCAAACCATGGAGAATGTACTGCAATAACTTGAGGATCATTATCATTATTCTTTATTTCTCTCACGTCTATTAATAGCTTACATCATTCACTGGTAATCAGACTGTGCCTTCCCATGTTTGGCTATAGATCACATATTCATATGGTTAGACTCGTACTTGAGCGAACGATTGAATAAGATAGAAGGCCACAAATCTAGTTTCATCCATTCAGGCTACGATTTCAAGAATGTACCAAATCATCCGTACAATGGCTTTACAATAATGTTCATCCCATCATGGGTCTATATATGTAGACAACTATCTCTATTCTTATAATGAAAGTTTATATGATGAGCATGGGTATGCCTTTACTCAGCAATTCTTTAGAAAAAGTCAAAATATCATGATATAATGTATTGTAATCGATGCAGGTCACCATTTTCTTCGAAACCTCCTCATCACATCGTGAAGCATATCACTTGACATTATCATTTTTGACTTCATGTTTTAGGGGGTATTTGTTACAAATCCATTTGGGCACATCACTCCCATCATTCAGATTAGTACTCATAGGGCTCATAAAACCCTAATTCAGTTGTTACATGCCCCTAGAGAAGTCATCAGTTTGAATTCCTCCTTCCATGAAAGTTTGTTATCTTGAAGCCCTCCAGAAATGCCTCCTTGAGGGACTAGTGCAACCATGGTTAGGGGCAAGTGTGCTTCAGTGAAGGTAGACCCATGCTAGGGTGCATTTCAGAGCATTTAGGCCCACTTTGACCTGCTTTGGGTGAGATTGACTAAAATCATCATAGGGTTCTAGGAATATTCTTATCTTCTAGAGCCTTCTAGAAGATTCCCACACTTATCATCTCCTATGAGCTCAAAATTGGATAGGAATGAGTTAAGTAACCTCCTAACCTCTCATCCATGCCTCCATGGAAACTAACTCTAAGTTTGGAAGGCCATTCAATACCCTCATTTATGACCAAACCTCCTCCATTTTAATATAAATTTAGCACTCATATAAATGATCAAGGTCTGGAATTTAAGAATTTTTAAGGAGATACTGTTGGTGTGAGATTTGAGATTCTAAGCAAGTATTATTATGCTGCCAGGGTGTTGTGCTTTTGATGTGATGTTGGTTGGAACCCAATATGGAGGGGTGAAATTGGATCAAACTTCATGTTTGTAACTCTTCCTTCTACTTAATAAAGTTGTTTACACCTTTTCCCAAATTCTTGTCTTTATGTATGATGATTATATGTGTAAGTTCTTTTGATTCCATTTGCATATAGTAGATAGATCTCTTGCTTTGATTGGTTTTTGTCCTCTGTTTATGATTGCAGGTACTTGTCGAGCAGATTAAGTTCAAGAAGGAGTGACAGGAGCCGTACAAAGGAGACTAAAGGAAAGAAAAAGATAACAAGTATGTCTCTTGTCTTATTTATCTTATATAGAAAAGGTTAAGCGCTTTAATTATGTTGTTCTAGGTGTAGCTACCCACCTAGGGAAATTGTATTTATCCGTAGATGCAAAATTCCAAATAACATGGATTTCAATAAGATGGTCATGAATACCAACCACTACCTTAGAGGTTGAAATACCTCTCCATGCTTCTTTCCTAAGCACTTACAGAGTGTGAGGAGTACCTACCCCTAATTCTCCCACTTAACTAAATCAAAATGGATCTCTCAATGATATAATTCTAGATGAAGTTAATGTTAACTACCAATCAGCATTTTGGTATTGCAACAAAACTATCCCTTGTCACGTGTTGTTTGTAAACACTTATCCCATTTTTCTACGTAAAATCTAGCTTTAGAGTAAGCAAGCTCATGGTACGAAATGCATAAGTCATAGAAAATTCAAAATTCTCTACCTTTTTCATTGTTTATTTCTAGAAACAGTGGAGTATTTAACACATATTCATAATGAATTTTCAAACATATATAGATATGTTTATGCAAATTACAAATATATAATTTTTATTTTCTTTCCTATTTTTCATGTAACCCAACCCATTAATTTTAAAAATATATTGCTATTTTTTTCCTACAACTTTTTTCATTTCTCAATGATTTCATTTTCTTTTTTATTTTTTAATTTGTTGAACAACTAAAGTAAACCTCTTAAAGGTTTAAAAAATAAACAAATCATTTAAATTGTGTTGAGAATTTGACGTGCTTCACCAAGATTTAACATATTAATCTCAACAATCATCCTAACTTTTAAAGGAAAAATGTTCTTGTATATCACTATTTGTCCTATATATGTATGAAAATAAACCATGGTCAACCATGTTTATTTTAGTGTTTATAATATTTATCTTAGGGTTTATATAGCTTGGGTTTATAATATTTGTCCCTTGGTTTAATAGTATTCCCTTGGGCTTTTAGTATTAATCCCTTGGGTTTACAATATCAATCATTGTCAACCATGGTCAATCATATCCAACCGTGGTCAATCATAGCCAATCATGGTCTAATTTTGCATTGTCACGATGATTGTCTTAATATGTAAATCAACCATGGTCAACCATGGTCCAATGTCACATTGTGACAAAGATTGTCTTGATATGAAACTCAATCATGGTCAGCCATGGTCAACCATGTTTTATAAATTCAATCATGGTGCAACGTCGTACTGTGATGAATATTGTCTCAATATGATAATCAACCATAGTTAACCATGGCCCAATGTCACATTGCGACAAATATTCTCTTGACCTGAAAATCAATCATGGTCAAGAATGCTCAACCATGGTCTAACATCACATTGTCACAAGGATTATCTCAATATGAAAATAACCCATGGTTAACCATGGTCAACCTTGTTTATTTTAGTGTTTATACTATTTATGTTAGGATTTATATACCTTGGGTTTATAATATTAGTCCCTTGGATTTATATTATTCAACCATGCTTTATCAAAACAATCATGGTCAACCATGGGCCAACGTCGCATTGTGACAAAAAGTGTCTCAATATGAAAATCAATCATTGTATCAACCATGCTCCAATGTCGCATTATGATAAATATTGTCACAATATGATAATCATGGTCAACTGTGGTCAATCATGGTTAACCTTGGTCAACCATGGTCAACCTTGGTCAACCTTGATCAACCATGTTTTATAAAATCATACATGGCCATCCATGATCGATCATGGTCGAATGTCACAAATATTCTATTGATATGAAAATCAACGATGGTTAAGCAAAGCATGGTCCAACATCACATTGTGACAAGGATTGTCTCAATACAACCATGTTTATTTTAATGTTTATAATATTTATCTTATGGTTTATATATCTTAGGTTTATAATATTAGTCGCTTGGGTTTAATATTATTCCCTTGGGTTCATAATCCCTTAGGATTTTAGTATTAGTCTCTTAGATTTATTATTTCCTTGAGTTTATAATATTAATCTCTTAGGTTTATTAATATCTTGAGTTTATTATTCCTTGGGGATTCTTTGAATATGAAAATCAACCATAGTTAACCATGGTCAACCATGTTAATTTAGTGTTTACAATATTTATCGTAGGGTTTATATACCTAGGGCTTATAATATTAATCACTTGGGTTTGATATTATTGCTTTGGGTTCATAATCCCTTGGGGTTTTAGTATTAATCCATTGGGTTTATTTTTTCCTTGGTTTTATTATATCAATCCCTTGGGTTTATTATTCCCCTGGGTTTATAATATCAATCCCTTGGGTTTATAATATCAATCCCTTGGGTTTATAATATCAATCATGTTCAAACATGATCAATCATAGCCAACCATGGTCAACCATGGTCGAATGTCGCATTGTGACATTGATTGTCTTAATATGAAAATCAACCATGTTCAACCATGCTCCAACATCACATTATGACAAAAATTCTCTTGATATGAAACTCAACCATGGTCAAGCATCATCAACCTTAGTCCAACGCCTCTTTGTTACAAGGATTGTCTGAATATGGAAATCAACCATGGTCGACCATGTTTATTTTAGGGTTTATAATATTGATCTTAGGGTTTATATACCTTGGGTTTATATTTTTAATCCCTTAGGCTTATAATATCAATCCCTTGGGTTTATTAATCGAAGGGTTCATATTCTTAGGTTTAACATTATTCTCTTTGGTTTATAATCCCTTGGGTTTTTAATATTAATCAGTAGGGTTTATTATTCCCTTGGGTTTATAATATCAATCATAGTCAACCATGTTTTCTAAATTCAATCATGGTCAACAATGATCAAACATCGCATTTTAACGAATATTGTCTCATTATGAGAGTCAACCATGGCCAACCATGGTGCAATATTGCATTGTGACAAAGGTTCTCTCGATTTGAAAAAGAATCATGGTCAAGCATATCAAGCATGGTCCAAAGTCACATTATGAAAAGAACTCTGTCAATATGGAAACCAACCATGGTCAACCATGGTCATCCATGTTTATTTTAATGTTTATAATATTTATCTTAGGGTTTATATACCTTGTGTTTATAATATTAGTCTCTTGGGTTTAATATTATTCAACCATGGTTAAATATGGTCAACCATGTTTAATAAAATCAATCATGGTCAACCATGGTCCAATGTCGCATTGTGACAAAGATCGTCTCACTATGAAAACCAGTCATTGTCTCAACCATGGTCGAACATCGTAGTGCCACAAAGATTATGTTGATATGAAAATCAACCATGGTTAAATATGCTCAACCATAGTCCAACATCGCATTGTGACAAAGATTGTCTCAATATGAAAATCAACCATGATCAACCATGTTTATTTTATTGTTTATAATATTTATCTTAGTGTTTATATACTTGGATTTATAATATTAGTCCCTTGGGTTAAATATTATTCCCTTGGGGTTCCATTATTAGTCCCTTGAGTTTATAATATCAATCCCTTGGGCTTATAATATGAATCCCTTGGGGTTTATTATTCCCTTATGTTTATATTAAAAATCATGGTCAATCATAATCAATTATAGGTTTACGAGAATCAATCATTGTCCCTACCATGGTCCAATGTTGGATTATGATAAATATTGTTTCAATATGATAATAATGGTCACCCATGGTCAACCATGGTCAATCATTGTCAACCTTGGCAAGCATGGTCAACAATTGTCAACCTTGGCCAAGCATGGTCAACCATGTTTTATAAAATGAAACATGTTCATGCATGGTTAAACATGGTCAACCATGGTCAAACATCGCATTATGACAAAGGTTGTCTTGATATGAAAATCATCCATGGTTAACCATGGTCAACCATGGTACAACGACACATTGTGACAAGGATTACCTTAATATGAAAATCAACCATGGCAAACCATGTTTATAATATTAGTCCCTAGGGCTTAATATTATTCCCTTGGGTTCATAATCCCAAGGGGTATTAAGTGTTCAACCATGCTTGAGCATGGTCCAATGTCACACTATGACAAAAAATTGTCTCAATATTAAAATCAACCACAGCCAACCATGTTTATTTAAGAGTTTATAATATTTACTTACTGTTTAATTATTAAATGAATTAATTAATTATTTAAGGAATTAAT
>APFE030244750.1:0-20111 GCA_000404065.3 Pinus taeda
GATCAACCTGGTAATGCAATGTACTAAAGCAAAACACTTGATCTACTTCTACAAACAATTTAGCGGAAGCTTAATCAACCATGAGCAACATCAATAAGAGCACATATAACTAATAAGAAGGAATCAATCACACATAACACAAAAGAATTTACCCGGGGAAAGCACTTGCCTAAAACCCCATCTCTGTATTATCATACAAGTGGAAATATAGTCCGGATTACACAAAGCCTTAGCTCGGAAGCCATCCAGCTCTCAGTACAATCCCTTTGCTGCTCATAGATAGTCAAAGGCTTCTCACAAAACTTCTCCTTTGCCCTCCAAGCCTCCTATTTCCTTGTGCAGTTTCCTTGGGGTCTAGTGCCGCCACCTGTGTGAATTGGCCTCTTCACACACTCACTAACCTCTAATCTAACTGCACAAACTTGAAGGAGATAATCCTCATCATGGATGAGCTTCCTTTAGGAAAAATATTCATCCAACTGATAGTACACTATCCCTTCTCTGATCTCAACTGGGTCTCTGACAGAACTGACATGCATAAATTATCCATGAGTGAATACACAGTTATCTAAAAATAACAGCTGTCACATGCATGCAAGCATCAACAAATTGTATCTCATTAATTTAACAACTTGTTAAATTAATCTAATTGAACTTGACTAAGTTAAACTAAGTCAACTTATCCTCTCAATATAGAACTCATCCTTAATTCCTCAATTTGTGGAGAAAATCAAGGACACATTCCACAATTAGTGGAGAAATAATTGCATGTTCTCACAAAGACTTCAAGCTTTCTTTTCCTTAACTAATTAACTCATGGAGAATTAATTAATTAATATTCAAACTGCTGGTATGACCAAATTTGAATTTTACTTCCTATTTTAGACTAGGGATTGTCTAAATATAGGAATCCAACTTGAACTGCTAAAAATAGAACTTCTATTTTTAGCACTTCCATTTTTCATTCCATGTTGCCCATTCCAGCATTGATGCCCAAACTGATATTTTTAGCAGTGCTATTTTTAGCATTTCTATTTTTAGCAATTTCTTGTTGCCAATTTTCAACAAAGAAGTTGAAGAATGACGAATGTAATGTGCCATAAGGGAAAAGAGTGAAGGGTTTTAGAAGTAGAAGAAAAGCTCTGCAGCGTTGTGCGCAGAAGCTTAGGGTAGAAGTTTGCAGCTGAGTGCGCGGACCCCTGCAGCTGAGTGCGCAGGGTAGCTAGGCTCGGTAAGAAGATCTGAAATACTAATAAAGAAAGATTACTCTAGAAATATCTGTGTTTGATCTATTTACTTATGTTATGAATAAATGCGGTTATGTTATGCAGAATAATGGTTTCATGATTTAATGCTATATTGATGCGCGAATCTATATGTTTTACATTGTTATATGTACGCAAGTAATAATATCTGTTTACACGAAGAACATATTAATGCTTATTAAAGTTATCAGATACTGAAGCCAATCTGGGTAAATACAGAAGTAAGAGTAATTACAGAAGCGTGTAAGTGATTGATTTGCCTAGTTAGGGTCCGTGAATGACAGTCATAGATCTTCGCGAAGGTCTAGAGGTTGATTAAGAGAAGTATATAGATAAGCGCTAAAAGGTTTATTGATCTGCATGAAGGCAGAATTAGGGCATAAAACAACATCACTACCATCTCTGGGTGTGGAAACTTGGTTCTAGCATCCCCCCATACTGCTTCAGGTGAGACTTCAGTTTGCCATCTACGGATTGATGCCGAAAGGGCCAGTAGTGTAGGGATTTTCTTGGCTAACTTAAGGCTGAACTTGGGTTAGGGCTCACTAAGCCAAGAAATGGTTCTGTTTCTGAGACCGGGATATGCATAAAGAGATGTGTGATTTCGCATCATTGGAATCCAACTAAGAAGGAAATTGAAGACTTGTTGGATAGGAAGATCCACGAATTCGTGGTGCAAGAAAATAGAAATCCACGATTGATGAAAGAATAGTGGTTGGACAAATACTTGTACACAGATGACCAAGGAAGGTGGAGCTTGACGGTCCAATAGTGTGGAGCTCGGAGTTAGTGCGGAGATTGGAAGCTTCACAAGATAAGATCACATGCATTGTCGATCACTAGCTTGATCATATCATAGGAGGATTCGTGATAGAGTTCGTGGTCGATACTTCGGTCAATTACAGCGAAGCAGAGCGCCACTTCTTCAAGGGGCCACGAGGTAAGTATTTAAGGTCTTTAAATATTTGGATTAAGATGCTCTTGTGTGAAAATTAGGTTATGCAATTACCTTGATGTTTGGAGCTACACGAAGTGGAAAGATCTTTAGGGATAGATGGAAAACATGCCTTGAATATAGCCTGTTGATCGAACCTCCTCTAAGTGATGATGAGGAAATAGGCTTCACCGCAGAGTGCTATTCAGTTAATAAGATGAGGGTTCTCGTGAATACCCCAGGGTTGCAGTAAAGTTGCCCATTTTCAAGGGTTTGGGAAATGAGGACCGGGACCAATTTTGGTTCGTTACGAAGGCCATATGTGAAGCTCAGGGTATAAAATATGATCAGATGAAGAAATCAACATTGGTCACTGCATTACAGGAATGTGCACTGACATGGTACGTTAAGTACTGCACTTATAACCTGATGGCTTCATTAGTAGATATCCAGACCGTGTTGAATAAGGAATTCAGTAGGCCTAAGTCTAAAGCACAATCAATTGTGGGATTCAAGGAGATCATGATGAAGCTTGGAGAGACACCCTAGGATCTAGATTAGAGATTGAAGTGAATGATCAGTGAAGCTAACATGAATCTTACATATGGGCAACATCGTGAATGGTTTGTGGCTTCACTCTTGCCTCATCTGAGGGTTGCTTTATCACAACAAAAGATTGGGACCCAGGCGGAAGCCCTAGAGATTGCGATGAGATTGCATGAGACACTGATGCAAGATGCTAATTTGGGAGTTCAACAGATTCACGTGTAGTTGCAGAACCTTTGCCTAGAGTTTCAGAGTATGAAGAAGGATAGAGCGGTTCGGCTAGAGGTGCGCGAAGAAGTTTGGTTCCTGAATGCAAAAGTTAAGGGCATGGCAAAGATCACTGTCTAGTCTTCGTGAATTATGTTGCAGCAAGAGGGCCTATGCCTCTTAGGCTGGAAGCTCAAGAAGGGCCAATTACAAGGCCCACACTATGGTGTGCTATCTGTTAGGTAGCTGGAAAACATGTGACAGACAATTGTCACCTGCTGCAGAAATTTGTACAGACACCACAACAACTCTTCTGAAACTTCTGTTAATCGGTGGGTCATGATGAGCATAACTACCATAGATATGATCTGATGATGGATAGAATGCTTGCATATAGAGTGCAGGTAGAAACACAGCCTCCGGATCAAGGCATTGGGGGAGTGTGAGGAGGATTTCAGGGGCGCGAGCGAGGCTGAGGTGGAGGAGGACCTGGTAGAGGTCGAGGATGTTGGAAATAATACTGAGAGGGGGGTGAATCAGTATTATTAAATCAATATAACTTTTTCATCTCCATATTCAGAATCATATATGCTACTTCAGTTAAGGATAACCGCGTATATACGCAACTGTGTTTAATGCAACTAGTGTATATCAATAAACTTATGATTCAGTTAGTTGATCTTCAATGAGTGCATCATAACATTATTAACCATATTAACAATAAACAGGTGTAGTAAAACAGAGCGGATCATCACACATAAGGAACACACATGAACACCATGATATAAGGTGGAAATCCAATGTGGTTGAAAACAACCTGCTGCAAGTCGTCTCAATATTATTTTTAATAAGAAACTTCTTTTACAATAGTTCTGTACTGGTGCAGTCTTACACCAGTACGTAGGCTTCTACTTGCATAAGGCTACAACCTTCTCTCGTTCTCCAGACTCTCCTGGAAGGGAGCTACAACCCCCTTAGCTCTTGTACTAGCCGATCCATTTACTAGTACGTAGGTGCTGGCCTACTGAAATGCTCCAACCTTTACTCGTTCTCCAGCTGCTACTGGAAGGGAGCTACCACCCGCTTAGCTCTTTTACTAGCTGATGTACTAGTATGTAGGTGCCGAACTACAGAAGGCAACAACCTTCTCTTTCTTCCTCCAGGTACCACGTTTCATACATTTTCAGACTGGATACATCAATATCTTTGAAGCACAAAATTAATCATCACTGCAATACACCCATCAGCTATATCATCAATATCTGAATCACCCAATATTGAAACACTGAAACCTTGTCAACAACATAGTCACCAGAACTCTGCAACAATAGCCATATCATATCTTATAATGTATACGCTACTATGATGAACCAAACCAGTGTATATATGTGCTTTTACCAAAGCCAACCCACGTACAGATTTGCAAATA
The DNA here is from genome assembly GCA_000404065.3 of Pinus taeda. Classification (NCBI taxonomy): domain Eukaryota; kingdom Viridiplantae; phylum Streptophyta; class Pinopsida; order Pinales; family Pinaceae; genus Pinus; species Pinus taeda. The sequence goes on from APFE030244750.1 coordinate 4,382, forward strand.
TTTACTCATAACCTTGCAGCTGTTCCAGACATCAGTCATACCCAGATCATAATATTCATATAATAAAACATGCGTCAATATTCAGATCTAGACTATCCATAATTAAATCACATAATGATAATACATTCCAAGCCTCATGATCTCGATCTATCCTTATATTTTTTTCTCCATCAACTGTTGAGATTCCTCCTTAGCTCAGATCAAGCAAAGCATCATGAACCCATAACCTGCATTCTAGATCTCATACTTCATCAGATATTCCAGACTTTTTCAATTGCCTTTGCCTAAAGATCTTCTTCTCCTTTTATAGTCTTAGGCCTTACTCAATACCATGGTCCAAAACCATTCTGAACCAATACCAGGAACCCAATACCTGGGTTCAACACTTTGGACGCAATACCAAGGACCAAAACCATAGGTCTAAATACCACGGACCCAAAAATAAGCTTTCCCACATGTACGCACTTTTCTTTGCATGAAAGTGCGTGTATATGCATACGCGCCTTTTGATCAGCAATCCCGCATGTATACGCGTCTTTGTATATAGAGAACCTGCGTGTATACCCTACTTGGTATATAGTGAACCTACGTATATACGCGATTTGGTACATAGTGAACCTGCGTATAACCTGCCTATGTACGCAACTTGGTATATAGTGAACCTGCGTATATACTCATCTTTCTTCATTCTTTGCAGTTTGATCATCAATTCTTTGCTACTGACCTGCTGCACTATAATCTGTCATCTTGCCATCAAGGACAACATGTGTATCATAATGCCAACAATCTCCCTCTTTGGACTTGATGGCAAAGCTAACTTGTCATACTGAGAACTGTCTTTTGATTCCTTTAAGCTGTCCTGCATCCCATGTATTCTTTCACATTTGATATCTCTTATGTAGATTCATCTAGTTGTATATAAGTGAGTTGTTCTTCTATGAGTGGGTTGCCATCAAGTACAACACATGCATCATAATGCCAACAATCTCCCCCTTTGGACTTGATGGCAACAACACCAAATCACTCTCCCCCTTTGACATCAAGGGCAAAGGGCGGACCGAGATATTCTCTTTCCTTGATAATCATTCTGTTGACCATACTCCCCCTGAGTACCTGCTGAAATCTCTGAAAGAGCTCCCCCTTTGTATATGCCAAAGTGTACCAATCTATCCATGCTCTGCTGAAGTGTGCTGTTCATGCTCCCCCTGAGTGTAAGTAAGGTCTGCAAAAAGATGTTCTACAAGAAAGACATGACTCTATACATCATAAGTGACCTTCCTATCATCAAAGACTCATACATACATTCATCTCCCAACCAAGTGAGGATATACCAAAAGTTTACACATGATAATACAAGAGTATAACATCATTCATCCCAGGTATAGTGGGGAAACCAACATAGGCCATTACATGACCTTGAAAATATATGACATAGAGACCAAATATCAAGAGTATGATAGTCATCAACAACTATCATCAGCAGTATCAAGACCAGCAATCATGTTCTCCCTCTGCACTTGTTCCATCTGTGCCAGATGGTCTCTGTCAGGCCCATATCAGACTCTTCTCATCCTGAGTTTGGCCCACTGATTTCCTTCAAATCAATATACGCGATTGTATCCACAGAAACAAGCGTATATACGTGGATCCTCCTTATGAAACTCATGTACAACCACTTCCAAATCAGTAACCTGTAAATGTCCTATAACAAGGTATGTCTGCATATAGATATCAATGCATCCTTTTGAACAGAAAGAGTCATTCACATTATATCATATGTGAAAAACACCATAGCCATCTCATCAACATCAAGATCTACATGATCCAAGTATCATCACATGGGAACATTTGCATCAATCAACATATGTAAGTATCAACCTATCATCATGTGGGTAAGAACTCATCATCATCATATCTCCAACAATGCAAGTCCATGTATCCAACACTATGTATTTAGAGCTCAAGACAAGACTTCTTGATATCATCAACAACAACAATCCTCATCCCATATGAGTGCCAACAAATTATAGGAATCATGCATCATAACTGTATTATATGATCTTTATGCATATGACGACAACAACATATGAGTGACTCATCATCAAATAAAGAAGATGTGTATTCAAGCTTTGTACTTCTCCTTATCCATATGAAGATCACCATGTAAGAACCATACATGCATCATCAGAGAATCAACCACAAATCTGATCAACTATGTATTATTGACAAGTCATAACCATAGCAAGATGTATCATTAAGCCATATAAGCATCATCACCAAGGGCTACTAACCATAATGCCAACAATGCATTATTAAAAGCATATTCTCCCCCTGAACCTGTGTCATCTTGTTGAATGTCAGATCTGATCATGCATATATCAGCAGGAAGTATCAAGGCATTACCATCATCAAGTTAGGATCAAAAGCACTTCTAAACATCTTACAAGTATCAAGACATTTCCTCACATCATCAGCAGATTGTAACCATTATCAAATAGAACAAATAATGGACTAAATCATATCAGACCCTTTTTCTGAGCCTGTCCCTACTAATTTTCCCCAGACTGACATATACGCGACTGTGCAGTGTATAACTCGCGTATATACGCGACTTCATTTTATGCAATTTGCGTATGAGATTTAGGACACTGAAGTTTTACACTTTCAACTCCCCTTGAGTTTGTTATGTCTGTATATGGTGCTATGCCACATCTTCCTGACTGGACTTCCTTATTCTTCCATATCTTCAAGTGTGATGATGTTTTCTCCTTTTGGTGTGGTGCTCGTACCTTGTTTCTGCATTCCTTGGCTATATGTCCAAGCTTGTTGCGTGCATAACATCTTACATGTTTCATATTCCTTCTGTAGCAATCAACAACTTTGTGACTGAACATATTGCAAGAAAAAAAATATCCATTAAAGTACCTGGACCATGATAATCTTTCTGGGTGATGATCTTGAACCATTCTTCTTCTACATCTGGTTGCAACATGTCCAAGATTATGACATACATAACATTCAACCTTATTTATCGGAGGAGTAAAATATTTTCTTTGAATAATTTATTTCCTTAGTTGTTGATGGGGTTGACCTCTCATCTCCTTGTTGAGCATTTCAGATTTTGCATGGGAGTTCCTTGTCTTATTTTCCTGAACTAGATTCATCTTCAATAGATTCATGAAAACCAAGACCAATTTTGATAGCAAGAGACCTTTGACTACTAAGAATATCATCCAAAATCTTAGTACTATCTTGAAATCGTAAGAGCTTATCCTTTTCTTCTAGTTTATCATTTAGAATATTTACCTCAACCTAAAGTTGCTCTTCCCTTTCACGATGCTACTTCTTCATGTTTTCTTCAACTTTTCTTTCTTCTTCCAACTGATGTCTTAGTTCAAGAACTTCGTTTTCTTGTTTTTCAAGAGCTTGGAGTAGTTCTTTATTCTGCTTCTTTGATTCTTCGAGATCTTCCTTTAGCGAGAGGATCGTAGCTTCAAGCCTTTCATAGTAACTGGATCTATCTCTTAGTTTCTTGATTGTTATGCTATTTTCATTTACTTCATTTCTCAATGATGTCACTTCATCCTGCAACTTTTGACATTGAACTACCTTGTCCTTGAATACCTTCCTTACCTTGTTTCCTTCCTCTAGTTGAACTTTTAGTTTGGTAGCTTCTTCTTTGAAGGCACATTCCCTTTTATTCAATAGATCTTGTTGATCTCTAATTTTGTTTGTAATCCTTTTAAATTCTGCCTCTATTTGATATCTTTCTTGCTCACCCATAAGAGCACATTCAGTTGTTTCACTGTCACTTTCATCATCTTCAAATGGATAGATAACAATATCACCAGAGGATAAAAAATTCATACCTGATAGTTCTTGTTCATCTTCATTCTGAAGTGATTCTAAATCTGAAGTGCTTCTTCCACATATTCCCCAATCGATTCTTCCACTGTCATAGTCTTTCTGAGATGTTTTCTTCTTTTTAGGTGCTTTCTTCTTGAGCTTCTTTCCCATTGTTCTACGGATCTCCTTTGAGCGATCAAGCTTCTACCAACGGACCTGCTCTGATACCAATTGTTGGAAATAATACTGGGGGGGGGTGAATCACTATTATAAATCAATATAACTTTTTCATCTCCATATTCAGAATCATATACGCTACTTCAGTTAAGGATACGCGCGTATATACGCAACTGTGTTTAATGCAACTAGCATATATCAATAAACTTATGATTCAGTTAGTTGATCTTCAATGAGTGCATCAGAACGTTATTAACCATATTAACAGTAAACAGGTGTAGTAAAATAGAACAGATCATCACACATAAGGAACACATTTGCGGCAAGTCGTATCAATCTTCTTTTTAATAAGAAACTTCTTTTACAATAGTTTTGTACTGGTGCAGTCTTATACCAGTATGCAGGCTTCTACTTGCAGAAGGCTACAACCTTCTCTCTTTCTCCAGACTCTCCTGGAAGGGAGCTACAACCCCCTTAGCTCTTGTACTAGCCGATCCATTTACTAGTACGTAGGTGCTGGCCTACTAAAATGCTCCAACCTTTACTTGTTCTCCAACTGCTACTGGAAGGGAGCTACCACCCCCTTAGCTCTTGTACTAGCTGATGTACTAGTACATAGGTTTCGACCTACAGAAGGCAACAACCTTCTCTTTCTTCCTCCAGGTACCACGTTTCATACATTTTCAGACTGGATACATCAATATCTTTGAAGCACAAAATTAATCATCACTCCAATACACCCATCAACTATATCATTAATATCTGAATCACCCAATACTAAAACACTGAAACCCTGTCAACAACACAGTCACCAGAACACAGAACAGACAACAGAACTCTGCAACAATAGCCAGATCATATCTTATAATGTATATGCTATTATGATGAACCAAACCGGCGTACATACGCGCTTTTACCAAAGCCAACCCGCATACAGATATGCAAACATTTACTCATAACCTTGCAGCTGTTCCAGACATCAGTCATACCCAGATCATAACATTCATATAATAAAACATGCGTCAATATTCAGATCTAGACTATCCATGATTAAATCACATAATGATAATACATTCCAAGCCTCATGATACCGATCTATCCTTAGATTTTGTTCTCCATCAACCGTTGAGATTCCTCCTTAGCTCAGATCAAGCAAAGCATCATGAACCCATAACCTGCATTCTAGATCTCATACTTCATCAGATATTCCAGACTTTTTCAATTGCATTTGCCTAAAGATATTCTTCTCCTTTTATAGTCTTAGGCCTTACTCAATACCATGGTCCAAAACCATTGAGAACCAATATCAGGGACCCAATACCTGGGTTCAACACTTCAGATGCAATACCAAGGACCAAAACCATAGGTCTAAATACCACGGACCCAAAAATAAGCTTTCCCACATGTACACGCTTTTTTTTCTCATGAAAGTGTGTGTATACGCATACGCGCCTTTTGATCAACAATCCCACGTGATACACGTCTTTGTATATAGAGAACCTGCGTGTATACCCTACTTGGTATATTGCGAACCTGTGTATATACGCGACTTGGTACATAGTGAACCTGCATATAACCTGCCTATGTACGCGACTTGGTATATAGTGAACCTGCATATATACTCATCTTTCTTCATTCTTTGTAGTCTGATCATCAATTCTTTGCTACTGACCTGCTGCACTATAATCTGTCATCTTGCCATCAAGGACAACACTTGTATCATAATGCCAATAGAGGACAGGTGATTTACTACAACTGTGGGGGACTAGGGCACTATGCGCGAGAATGCACGAATCAGATGCGATTTTCATGCAGATATTGCACTCAGTTTGACCATGTGACAGAAGACTACCTTGTATTACTAGCTAGGATATGCAAAAAAGGGGCGTAGCCACAACAACCTACCTAGAACCTGCAGATGATGAGGGTTGAACCCTGCATACAGGATCCTAAAGTGAACATCATCCTGCGAAGTGGAATGACGACTGACGAAGATAGAGGAAAGAAGCCTGAAGAAGGTGAATGGGTCCCCAAAGCTCCAGAAAAGGAGGTTGGATTTGATTTGGAGCGTGTGAAGGAAACCTTCATGGAAGAAAAGAAAAGGTTCGCTGAGGCTTCTACCTCAGGAAGTCAAGATAAGCAGTCTAAAGAAATGGACCCATCCATGCTTACTACATCTTTGGAGACCTATATGAAGCTGCTACGAGATAGCAAGGTCGTAAAGGGATTACAGGAGTTGATCAATAAATGTGATGGTAATACTTCTGAGGGACTGCGTGTGGTCAGGAAAATTGGTAAGCATAAGGCAAGAACAGGGCGTGAGATGAGACTCACCGTGCAAATAGGAGAATATGAAATGGACAAAGTTATTCTGGATATAGGGTCCGACGTGAATGTTTTACCTAAAAAGACATGAGAGAGAATGGGGAGACCTGCGCTGCAGTGGTCTCTTATTCAATTGAGGATGGCGAATCAGCAAAATATTATCCCCATGGGAAGGTTACAGGGAGTGATAGTTTATATTGAAGGTGGGAGTGCGTTGGATGATTTTGAAGTAATAGAGATTGTGGATGACAGAAATCCCTACCCTGCTCTCCTTGGGATCGACTAGGCTATTGACATGAATGGGGTGGTCAATTTGAAAAAGTGGATGATGTCATTTGAAAGAAAATTTCTCTGTGTAGTAGTACTGTTGGACCCTGCAGAAGGACCACGCTACACTGAACCAGTCCGCGATTACAAAAGTGACGATGATCTAGACCAGATTTATAAGATAACGACAGGAGATCAAGACTGGGTGAATCTGACAACTGATGGATGTATTGCATGGGACCGTGAAAGCTCTTGCACATCAGATTCAGGAAAACTCACAAAATAGACTGCACAAAGTGTCTACGCTTCGATGTAACATGATGACCAACTCGCTGGGTTGAGTATCATCAGAGGTAAGAAATCTACCCTATTATGATGGATTAACTGACGTTGATAAATTTATGGATGCATTTGAAAGGGAAGTGTCGGAGAAGCATCACTTCCAAGCCTTGGACTTGGCGCTATGCTTGCAAGATGGTGGGGTACACCTAAAGACAACTTCGATGGATTGCACGAATATAGAAGAATGATGAGGGTGTAGTTTGGTCCCCCAAAGGTACGATTGACTGAGAAATACGATGGAAGGAGTGATCCGCATGATCACTTAGCCAAATGGACTAATGCTTATGGAGCAGAACCGCAACCGGAGTGGGTGCATCTGTTCCGTCACACCTTGGATGTAATACCTATGAATTGGTAATTGGAGATAGAGCTTCACCATGGCACAAACGAATGGGATATTTTGAGACAGGGGTTCTTGATGACATTCAACTTTGAAGATGGATTTGAGTGCATTGATGAAGCTCTGCAGGAGGTTAAATTAGTGATCTTCAGAATCCCACAGGATCCCTTCGATTTTATTCAACCAGATTGGACCACCCAGTTGCACCATGCGCTGGAGTGCTACAATGTGACCGCTGAAGAGGAAGATGAGGATCTGAGGAAAATTAATATCTCAGAAATAGAAGGTCACCAAGAAGTTGAGGGGACGCAGATAGAAAATCCAGATATCATTGCCCCGTTGAAAATGAGACAAGTGAACATTGGGATAGAGGCCGAGCTGAAGTTTGCGAAGATAGGAGACTACTGGGATGATGCTACGGTGGATAAGGTCCCTGAGTTTCTCCACGAATACCAGGACTTGTTCCTTACGAAGTTCTTAGACTTAAAAGGGATAATAGGGGACCTGGGAGTTATGAAAATTACATTGAAACCGGACGCGAAGCTGATTAAGAAAAGGCCTTACCGCCTCAATCCAAAGTCTAAAGAAAAGGATCGCTTAGAGTTAGATAAAATACTTGTAGCAGGTACTATTGAACTGGTGGAACAATCTGATTGGGTGAGCCCAATAGTAGTTCAAGAAAAGAAGTAGAAGGATGAAATAAGGATATGCGTAGATCTCATGAAGCTGAATGATGCTTGCGTGCATGATCCTTTTCTGACTCCATTCACTAATGAAGTGTTGGATAATGTAGGAGGACAAGAAGCATATTTGTTCACTGATGGGTTCTTAGGGCACCATCAGATCAAGATTGTATTGGAGGATAGAAGTAAGACAAACTTCACAACCGAGTGGGGATTCTTTTAGTATACTGTAATGCCTTTTGGATTGAAGAACGTGCTGGTGATCTTTCCACGCATAGTCATAGTGGCATTCAAGGACTTCATTCACAAGTTTCTGGAGGTAAATTTTGATGATTAGATGATGTTTGGGTTGGTGAAGCACCATGTAGCTCACCTATGCTTGATGCGAGATACATGTCAGAGGTATCAGATCACGCTCAATTTGAAGAAATGCTTGTTCTGTGTTCCTTTCAGAATCTTGCTGGGACATGTGGTGTGTAGACAAGGATTAATGGTGGACCCAGCTAAGCTATAATTAATTTAGGGGCGCCAAGAAGTGTGAAACAACTGCATGCAATGTTGGGGCATACTTGATACTATACAAAGTTCATCAAGAGTTATGCGCAGATACCATGCTGATGGAGAAGCTATTGAAGAAGGATGCTACATTCTGTTGGAATGAAAAATGCCAGTGAAGCTTAGATGTGTTAAAATAAAAGATGGTCATCGCGCCGATCCTAGTATTCCCGGATTGGAAGAAGGAATTCCATGTGCATGTGGACGCGTCATGTATTGCGCTTAGAGTAGTATTGACATAGGCTGGTGAAGGAGAGTTGGATCACCCTATAGTGTTTGCAAGTAAGAAGTTGTCTAAATCTGAGAAGAACTATTCAAAAATAGAACGCAAAGGTTTCGCTATGGTGTACGTGCTCTAGAAGTTCAGGCATTACTTTTTAGGCGAACACTTTAAGATGTATACAGACCATTCTACATTGAAGTATCTGGTTAACAAGCCTGTGTTGGGGGGGAAGATATGCAGATGGTTTCTACTATTTCAGGAATATGATTTCGAAATCATTGTGAAGCCAAGATGATTGAATGTAGGACCAGAACATCTGTCGCGTATTGAAATAGGAGAGGAGCCTACTAATTTGGAGGAAGGACTTCCTGATGCACAGCTCTTTGTGGTGCACGTAGCTGACAATCACTTTGCAGATATCATACACTTCCTGACGACAGGAATGACTCCAAAAGGGTATAATAGTCAACAAAACAAGGAGTTGGTGGTGCGCGCGACATACTTTTCTGTCAATGCAGGACACTTATATAAAATGGGCTCAGATGAAATTCTGTGACATTATGCACCTGAGTTTGAATGGAACAACATCCTCACTTAAGCTCATGGAGGAGCTGTGGGAGTACACTATGTAAGAAAAACAATAGCGCAGAAGATTTTATGCGCTGGGTTGTGGTGGTCGACACTGCATAAGGATTCCAAAGCTTATTGTAAGGCATGCGATGCATGTCAAAGGATGGGTAGGCCATCATGGAAGGATGAGCTGCCTCTGAATCTGCAAGTGTTGTTGCAGCCATTCGAGAAATGGGAAATTGATTTTGTAGGACCAATTCAGCCTCCAGGAAAGAAGACGAGTGTGTGGTATATCATCACCGTGACGGAGTATTTGACTAGATGGGCGGAGGCGGAGCCTGTAAAAGATTGTATAGGGGAAACAAAAATGAAGTTTTGCTTTGAATATGTGCTGACTAGGTTTGGCTGCCCGAATATTTTGACAAGTGATCGCCGTACACATTTCCTTAATGAAACAATCAATGTGTTGATGGAGGAATTCTAATTTTATCATCAAAAGAGCACGCCATATCACTCGCCACCTAATAGGACGGTTGAAGCATTTAATAAGATATTGGAGAATGCGCTAAAAAAATTCTGCAATGGGTAGAAGAATGATTGGGACATGCGCGTACCCGCGGTGCTATGGGCTTATAGAACTACTTGTAAGAAGTTGAATGGACAGACACCCTTCAGGCTGGTTTATGGCATAGAAGCTATGATGCCAATGGAGTATATTGTACCTAGTCTATGCATAGCGGTGTTCACAGGAATGGTGGATTGCGGAGCCCTGGAAGAGAGGCTCGCGCAACTGTTAGATCTTGAAGAAGATATATTTTTTGCTGGATTCCATTAGCAAGTTCAGAAGGAGTGAAAATGCATGGCACGATCATCACATAAAACTGCGCACCTTCAAGGTAAACAATTTGGTTTTATTATATGACAACAATTTTGATAAATTTCCATGAAAATTTTAGATGCATTGGCTGGGGCCATATGTCATCAAAGAGATTATCGATGGTGGAGCAGTTCAACTGGTGAAATTGAATGGAGATCCATTTCCCGGAAAAGTAAATGGCAGCCAATTGAAGCCATACACCGGGTATCCGTCTAGATGATTACATGATGGAAGCACAATCTTAGCGCTCCAGGTAGCTGAAAGGAGGCGTGGGACTATAAAATTCACTGCTAGGGTTGTAGAGATACGAGAGTGGGGGACTACGTGGGATGGAAGAATGTCACAACATCAGTATAAGCACGACGAGAGATACACTATAGAAGGAGAGACCACGTAGGGAAGCCATAAAGTGGCTGTTATGGACACTGTTCATGATTTGATAGTGAGAAAACGGCTAAGAGGAGTGGGGGGCGACATTTAAGGCTGAAATTAAGAACGATATCTTTGAAAATTTGTTGCCAATCTAGCATTTATGAGCGGATTTTGGGGGGAATGCTCGGATTTGAATTTGAATTTGCATATAAATTATAGATGGCCACCCAATGAAAAAAAAAATTCATTTGGAGAGTTGATGTGTTGTGCTATCTCTTACACATGAATCCTGAGGTTTTTGTGGATTTGGTGGCCAATTCAGTGTTTGACAAGTTACCTAAGGAAACCCAGGAGCTACTAAATAGCCTCATGTCGGTGCCCATGGAAACTGCAAGTGCTGAAGGATCTATGGCCTTTGAGGGAGCTTCCCTCGAGGTCGTAAGTGTGGAGGTGCCCGCCGTAGTGCCAAAATCACCAAGGTCACCTAGGTCAAAGCCTATGCCAATAGGAGAGGCTTCCAAGACAAAGAAAGATAAACAGAAGGTGACACAGCTGGTGCGCGAGTTTCCAGGGAAGCATAGAGAAAAGAGAAGACCATCGCACAGGAGAAAGGCCAGGTGGTGAACCTAGAGGCCAATGAGGGTGTAGAGGAAACTGATATGGGCACAGAGGACATTGATATTGAGGGAGTAGACCCTATCTCAAAGCTGCCAGAATACATCCCTCCATGACAGGGCAAGGTAAAGGTCCCGAAGGACCCTAATGAGGGAAAGTTTCTCCTTAACATACCCATACTACCCAAAAACATTACATTTGAAGGTCCGCACTTGGCGCACGTCCCACATCTAAACTTAGAATATTGGGACTTGGGGGACACTGAGTGGTTCCCCCACCTGGCTAATGATAATTTCATGCACAGAGTGTTCTATAAGGACTTAGGTGTCACTGCGCTAGAGCTGGTGAAGTGGATTTGTGGGGTAGAAAAGGCAGGATTGTTAAATCTGCTATGGGTGCTGCATTACCACCGCCCATAATTTAAAAGTTATCAAACAATTATTGTGTGTGGTGCACGGCGGGTGCTTATGGTTGGGAGAGCCGATCCATATAACTGATATGTTGATCCGTAGGATCACCCTACTACCCCATTCAGGGTTGAATCCGACCAAGGAATTTGGTGGAAAGACAGGCGAGCGCGACCTTGCCGAAAGGATGACGGACAAGTTTAAGCTTGTCAAGAAGTCGTGTGGGTATTCAATTTCGAGTATTACGGAGCTCGCGGTGAAGGTGGCCACCAAGATCTTGACTGGGAAGGTAACGAGGAAGTGTTGCACAAATGAGGTGCTGACGCTAGGGCTTTCATTAGTGGCCAAGTACACGAAGGCTGTAAAATTAAATTAGGCGTGCTACCTATGCAACGATATCCTCACGAATTGCAGGGAGGCATAGGATCACAACAAAACATTCCACTACTCATGGATGTTGTTGTTGATTGTGTTGGTTACATGGGAATTACTGGAGGACAACTAGTTTCCTCCAATCACGATAGATTTGCCAGAAGCAGCGAAGTTTGCTTCATTATGGGCCACAAAGGATGCTAGATGGGTCCGGGAGAGTAAAATATTTTGGGTGTTGATGGAGTCAAGCATCCACACGGCCATTAATCATAAGCCACAACTTTCACTAACTATTTTTGAGTAGTTTTCGAGATACGTGAAGTTCAAAGTGGACTTCCACTGTATCCCCATCCAGGCGTGCAAGGACCTAGAACAAAAGTGGTATGATCTACCATACGTCACGATGGATGATGCCATAACAGAAGTCCTAGATTATTGGCCAGTCGAGTGGTGCACAACATTGATTTGTCCACTAGGTTTAGTAAGTCTGCGGGAAAGAAAAAGAAGGAAGAGGCCTGACAAAAAATTTAGAAGTTGGCTAAAAAGAGAAAGGAGGTTGAGGAGAATGCACATGCAAAAGCGGAGCATGCTGCCAAGGAATGGGAGGAAGAATGCAATTATGACATAAGCCAGAAATCCCCTTCACCATAGACAGAAGAAGAAGAGCAATCAGAGGAAGGTGGTGCAGACTTGGAAAGCACTCCCTTTCAGGTGAAGCGGAATAGGGAGCAGGAGAAGGAAGGGCCACACAAACAGATCGGGCCACTAAGTCATCGCTAGACCTGATCGCTTTGACAAAGGGTGCCTTAGATGACATTGGGGATAAGGTAAGGGATGTGACAGAGGAACTGTTGCAGCAGAAGAAAGCCTTGGTTTCCATTCAGACGGGTCTGCGTGAGCTATAGATCTAAACCACTCAATTGCAGGCAGGCGTGGGGCAGTGCAACGCGACATCGATTAGTTTGATGCCGGGGACCACTGGAGCAGCAGAGATGGTTCACTCTTTGGATCCTCGAGTTGTCGCACTTCCTGATGTAGCCCTAAGTGTAGATATAGATGCTGAAAAGGCTGCCTTAAGGAACATTCGTCTCAACTTGGCTGCGCTCCCAGTGAATTCCTTCACACGCTGCAAGCAGGTGTGATCGCAAAACTTAGGGCCTGAGAGCAGCACGCGTTGAATGTGATCAACGAGTTGAAGGTTAACAACGAATAGTTATTCGTTGAGAAAACAATAATGATAGACCCCTGGAAGAAGGTCTAGGAGAAGAATGAGAGCGCAACAGAGGTGGTAATAGAAGCATGCAAAACCATTCCGGAACTACACATCCCTGAAGAGGCGCCTGTGGAGGCCAAGATTCAGAAGTTGGCTGCAGGTGTGCGCGATACTCAAACCGAGATGGACAAGGTTCAGTTTGAGATGAACCTCAAGATTATAGAGCTCGAGTTGAGGGCACAACCTTCAACTACACCAGAGGTTAGAGAACAACACGAGGCAACTGTCAAGAATGCAGTCGCTCCAGTAGATGTCATGGTGGCAGAATGCATTGCCCTCTTTGAGCAATTGATGAAGGTCCTGATGACATTGCACAAATATCACAACTTACAGAGGTTTAATACTGAGGTAAGGGAATTACAATAGGAGTATGACAAAGCCAGAGCAATGACGCGCATTGTTGCCATCACACAGAGATTGGCTAAGTTGCAGGAGGCAAAGGAACTGAAAGAACAGTCAGAAGCAACGTAGCGAAAAGAGGCAGTCCTGAAGGCTAGATTGGGGACTTGGTTGGATGAGGCCTATGTGATATCTGCCACCATTGGGGAGAAGTTGGCCAACTTGCAGACATCACATCAAAATATCCATGCAGATAGCTCAAGACCAACATTGGAGCAGCTGGTGGAGCAGGTCAAGCAGGCGGCTACACAGTGTACAACTGAAATTGAGTGGTGAAAGTGGAGTTGGGAGGTCTTTGGAGTAAGATCTACGCTAGCAGAGTGACTCGGGGGAGAGTCACCAAATTTGTGTTGGGGGCCTGTTGGGATAGGGTTCCCCATGGCCTATTTTGGGGTTAAAAGCCCAAGTTTTGGGGCAGAAAGCCCAAGTTTTTGTATGTAAAGTGTAAAGTCTCTGCAATTTGTGGTCGCGAAGCATGTAGACGTAAAGTGTCAAAAAGGGTTTCCGCCCTTCTTTTATGTAAGTTGTGGAAGATCTACCCATGGTCTGCGGACCATGGGATTGTATAAAAAGGAGAGTCTTAGAAAAGTCTAAGGCAGTTTTGGAGAATAAGTAGAAGAACAATGAATGTAATGGGCCATTAGCGAAAAGAGCGAAGAGTTTTAGAAGTAGAAGAAAGGCGCTGCAGTTGTGTTCATAGAGGGCTAGGGTAGAAGTCCGTAGCTAAGTGCGCAGACCCCTGCAGCTGAGTGCACAGGGTAGCTAGAGTCTCTAATAAGATATAAAATACTAATAAAGAAAGATTACTCTGGAAATATCTGTGTTTGATCTATTTACTTCAGTTATGAATAAATGCGCTAAATAATGGTTTCATGATTTAATGCTATATTGATGCGCGAATATATATGTTTTACATTGTTATCTGTACGTAAGTAATAATATCTATTGACATGAAGAACATATTAATGCATATTGAATTTATCATATACTTAAGCCAATTTGGGTAAATACGAAAGTAAGAGTACTTACATAAGCATGTAACTGGTTGATTTGCTTGGTTAGGGTCTGCAAACGATAGTCATAGACCTTCACGAAGTTCTAGAGGCTGATTAAGAGAAGTATATCGATAAACCCTAAAAGGATTATCGATTTGTGTGAAGGAAATGCTAGGGAATAAAACGACATCACTACCATCTTTGGGTGTGGAAACTTGGTTCCAGCATCCCTCCATACTAATTTAGGTGAGACTTCAGTCCGCGCTCTGCGAATTGATGCCGAAAGGGCCAGTAGTGTAGGGATTTGCTTGGCTAACTTAACGTTGAACCTCGGTCAGGGTCCACTAAGCCAACAATCTCTCAAAACAAGGTTAGTCAAGAAATAAAGGTATGCTTTGAATATATTGATTAAAAGGATTACTCATTTCATAATATATTACTAACTTTGTTATGACTAGTTGTATTGAATTTTAGTGATTCTTGTTTGGGTGATTCATCACTTGATAAATCTAACCGCCCCAATCATATTCTTGATTGACTATGTAGAACCCTAGCCAAGTTCTGCGAAACCCTAACCAAAGGGTCTGGTAATTGGTGGGCTCTAGTATTGTAGCAATGATACTGCAACTCCTGGGACTCCCTTCTTTACTTTTATTATCCCGGTAGTTCATAACAAACTTGGAAGCGACAGTGCTATATGAACAAGTACTAGCTCTTACTACAGGTTGTCACTTGATCAACTGTCATAAGTTCGCTAGGAGCTTAAGCCAAATTCTATGAGTTCTTAGAAGAAGCTTTTAACTGTGATGGGTGAAAACTAACTCCATAGAGGCTAATCTATTTGCAGGAAGAAGCTGAAAGCTGAAAGGAAACACAAACCCTAGTAAACCCTAGTTTTATCGCCTAACCCTACTGGTGCAAGAAAAGAGATGAAAGCTGCTGAAATGGATGCCATTGACTCTTGGAAAGGTAAAATGCATGTGACTAAGCTACTTTTGAAGGAAAATATGGAAAAAGCATCTTTTTGTATTCTTGAGTAATTTTGCAGAATTATTATGCATGTGCTTTAACTATCTTTGACTCTGCAAGGGG
>APFE030244750.1:20582-37372 GCA_000404065.3 Pinus taeda
GGATGGATAAGGATGTTAAGGGGTCTAGGACCTGGTAAATGAAGCTAAGGAGTGATGAAGGTGGTTGTATTTGTTCAAAGGTGGAGGGAGCAATGTTGCACAAAAATGTAGAAATTAGGGCAAATTGGAAAAGTGTGGCAAATGAAGGGAAGGAATCTTGGATTAGGGGTTGGAACAGGTTATATGGTGGAGAAAGGGTAGGTAGGGATGTATTACAGGTGCTCTGTACACTATTTTCCAAAACCGATTGAACAAAGAATAGAAAAACTAGAGATCTATCTATTTTGACTTGATCTGACCTAAAAACCAAAAACATGATGAAAAAAATTTATAGACAGGAAATCATGCAAGATAGCTATGGAAACTAAGCAAGAACAGATCTAAACATGCAAGCACAACTGATATCAACTTTCCCAACTTAAAATCTAACACTAGCAATTGCATTGGAAGGCAAAAACAATGTTTTTGTGGCAGCACTTATGCCTTGGTCTCAGCTCATGGTCCCAGGGAGGGAGAGATGAGATCAAGGACTGCTTGATGTCCTTTTTGTAGATATTTTCTGTTACCAAACTTTCAAATCAACGTGAAGCATGGAAAACTATCTTAATCATCAAAATCAACCTAAGTAACAAAGCAAGATCTTAACCTAAATAACATAAATTATTCTATGAATGCAAGAAAAACACATAAAAGTATGCAAAGGAGGTACTGGCACTTGGGTTGGGCCCAACCCCAAGAGCTACAG
Source organism: Pinus taeda (assembly GCA_000404065.3). Taxonomy (NCBI): domain Eukaryota; kingdom Viridiplantae; phylum Streptophyta; class Pinopsida; order Pinales; family Pinaceae; genus Pinus; species Pinus taeda. Next base: position 21,328 of record APFE030244750.1, read on the forward strand.
CCTCCTAAGAAAGCTCAGAGCTGGTGCAAAGCGAGATTTATCTTCATTACTCCAAAATAATAGTCATGTCACAAAACTGTTTACAGCAAGAGCTCGAAAATGAGCTGAAATGCAGAGCTGCACTAAAGTGCAAAAAACAATTTTTCAATAGCTAAACTACCAAGGCTTGAAGCCTTCCTACTTATGCAACACGAGGACCCCCAACAGTTGTCCTTAACTTTAGGAGCTTGGCTGTCCAGAACTGCATTTAATCAGCCACTTCACAAAACCTGCTCGGCTACCCCTTGAAATCATCTTTGGTGGGTTGTTGAACTCTGAGCTGATGGTGGAGAACTCGAGGAAGGGGCCATTTAGTGCAGGAGATACCCCTCCTACAAATCCTTAGCCTTGTTCCTTCGTATTTGGCTAACAACTTGCTCATAAATGCCTGACCTTGGTCCAAAAGATGTCCAGAAATCTGCAATAAGCACGTATTAGACTTTGTGGTCAAGTGACTATTCTCATTCATCCAATTAACATAAATGTATTCAAAAGGATGCATAAAACTATGAAGAATGGTGGATTAATCGAGAATAATAGGAAAAATGAGCCCATAAAGTTACCCACTTTTGGGGCTCATCATCACCCGCCTGCTGAATGTGTTGCTCATCCTCTGAGCAACTAATCCAGTTCATCATCTTTGATTTCTTTGATTACCTCTATGAAATCCCAGGCTTCCGAGATGATGTCCTCTTCTCGGTCATGAAACCCTGCTTCTCTCTACTTCCTCCCATTGCTTGTGTTCTTCTTCTTCTTTGACCCCTTCCAGCAGTCCTAAAAGTAATGGAGGACTAAACTTTAGGCCAATCCAGTTGGCCTTCAGATTTTGCATTGATTGTTTATAAAGTGGCACTCTTGCCAAAGCCTCCCTCACTCTTGTTGGGGAGTGGCACTCTCTTATTTTAGACTGTGGGGCAATGTGTTCCATCTCCTTGTGCAAGCATGAATGCAATTATCACCAAACAATATTTCCATGTCTTCAAAGTGAGAAATCGCCTGAGATTGCCTTTCAACGTAGTCTGGGATAACCTAAGGGTTGTTGGCAAGGTGTTGGTGAGTATATACTAAAGTTGAAGGATCTTCTGGTTTTGCCCTAATCATGAATGGCTCACTTAGCTCCCTGTCCATAACTTTCCGAATTTCTACTGCCCTCTTTTCCTCATGGTTTAACGAAGAAGCCATGGCCATGAGTTGCACATCTCCCGATGCAGCATTGGGGTTCCATAGATTCATGTTTGGAAGTGCCAAGTTGTGTAAATAGAATTCTACTAACTTTGCCTTATCTTCAGCTGAGCTATTGTCACACAAATACATAAACTGATTGTAATTCTGGAATGGAATGGTGCCCTTTTGGGCCAATGTGTTAATTTGAAATTGCAACCATTGACCTTTAAGATATAATGCATATGACTTAGAAGGTTTCCTACATTGTAAGGATTCTACTGCCGAGCTGGCGATGTAGGCCATTTGGGCCTCTTTTTCTTGCAATTGTTGTTTTAAACCCTGTATTTCTTCTACTGCCTGAGACTCCTTTTCCTACAGCAGTGTTATCAACAACTCAACATCAGGTTGCAGCTTTTCCTCTCTCTGTTGTTTCCTTGTCTACTGGAGGTCCTTCTTGCTGCTGTTGTTCTCTCAAAATGGACGACCTATCTTCCTTATGACATTCCTGTAGCTACAACTACATTTTCAGCAACTCATTCTCCTCTTGTAATTTGGCTCTTTTACTGCTTTCTATGTGCCTCACCATTTCCAACTCTTTTCTTGATTCTTTTAGTTGTTCTTCCAAGTGGCCTATGTCTGCAACACCCTTGGATTTGGCAATTCTCATCTAAGTGTGAGTCCTAACCCGTTCTTGTTCCAATGCAAAGAAAAGTGGTACAACAAACTTCTATGGGATGATCTTCCCACTTTCTAACAACTTGTAATATGAGCCCAAGCTAGGCTGAGGGCTTGGTTCCAGTATCTCCTGGGTCTTGTCTTCTCCCTATGATTGTTTGACTGCCTTCTCCTCCAATTTCTCAATCTCTTTTAACTTGGCTAGAGTTTCCTATAGAGACGTTTCAGCTTCTTATAGAGCTGCCTTTGAGTCCATCATCCTAATTCTCTCTTTCCATGTGGAGGTTTTCAAGCTTCCTCTTTCATAGGTGATAGATATCTTGGAAAGAGACTCTTCCTTCTATTTAGTGGTTGTGTCCTCAATGACAATTGGTTCCTTTGATTGTGGCTGGGGTTTGCCCACTTTGATCCTTGTGCTTCTTTTGGCATTAAAGTACATGGAGGTTTGCTTCTTTCTTTTTCCTTTTTGTTTTGTAGGTGTGCTTAATGCAGCAAGCATAGCTGTTTCTTCCCTTGCCAACGTCTCAGGGGATTTCTCTTCCTGCTGTTCTTTTCCTTCACTTCCTGTAGAAATCTCTGTGTCCACTATTTCTCTCTGTGTTACTGATATCTCAAGGTGTGTCTTTCCCTTCTCTTGATGGGTGCCTGCTTTGGCCATGGAAGCCTTCTTTTGGGATTTCTCGGCCTTTTCCTTTCCAATATGTGTCCTCTTTTCCTTCGCTGTTTTTGTTGTTGTTTCTTTCTCTGTTTTAGGCTCAGCAGCCTTATCAAATTCTTCTTTTTCTTTCTGTTCTTCCTCTATTTTGCCCTCTTCTTGAATGTCTTGTGCTCCCTCATCATTTTTCTTCTCAATTTCTTCAGTTTTCTTCCCCTCCTCACTACTGGATGGGGTGATGTTCTCAGCCAAAGTTCTAATGTTATCATCCCTGGACATATTTCTGAAGGTTTCCCAAGCTATGGGGATAGTATAGGTGTGTAAAGCATCTTCCACCAATAGTTTGATGAGCCCATGGTGGGCCAACTGATCTGGGATCCCTTCATTTAGCTTTGTACCACATTTAATTAAGGACTGAAGGAGGAAATATGGGATCCTCAGTTTCTTGGCTGGAGGCAAGTCCATCCCATACCTTAATTCATGTAGCAACCTAAAATGGTATCCATAAATGATGCTAAACCTCCCTTCACATGCGATATACTTCATTATTTGATAACTAGCTTCACTCCAGAGAGGAGGCAAGCTTGTCCTTCTAACCCCGTTTTTGTCTTCTACAGGATGCTCCTCAGGCAGAAAAAATGTTTTCTTAGCAACTTGTCCCAATGATCTCTCTTCTTTGCTCCAAGGGAGCCCCAATGGTAGACCAGTAATTCTACTGATGAGCTCAGGTGTAAGTTCTAGGGTCAAAACCCTAAAACTAACTGTGGCATGTGTCTTCGAATGTGGTCTCAGGGACATCAAAAACTCTTCAGTTATCTCCTCATCATAACCCTAAATTCTGTCAAAGAAGGATATCCAATTTGCCCAGGTGAAAAGGTCCACCACCTCAGGGTGCTCGTGCAACTTGCTAGAGTCTGATGGTTCTTTCCTTATGAATCCTCCTAGCATAGTGTTGAGTGCTCTTTCTATGTTTTAACCAGAAAAGAAAATGCTCAGGTGGGAAAAAACAACCAATCACTGAAACAAAGGATAGCTGAATTTAGTTTTTTCTGAACCCAAGAAGGAATTTCTCATGTGTTTCTTACAATATCAAATAACAATAATTCCCCTGTTTTAAAACTACTGTACCCCAAAATTTGATTGTCTGTTTATGATTTTTTTTACAAAACAGAGCATAAGGATACAGGTTCTTTTCTCAACACATAGATAGATATGTAAATTCATCTTTTTTCCCACACACACAGGCTGGCCTCTACTGCTGCATGTATCTTCCTTACAAGAGAATTTAAAAATGGTGAGGAGATTTCGGATGCAGAGAAAAAACTGGTTAAAATCAGTGAAATATGCAGGCAGACTTTCACTTTTTTTCTCAATGCACAGGCAGACTTTTACTCTCGTTTTTCAATCTAGTGCCATGTTCAATTCACGACCTTGCACAAAAAAATCATGCATAGAGGAGTTTTCCTGAGCCTACCTCATTTTGAGCTTGAATTCTGACAAAAATCACAAATTTCCTCTCCGCAGAGCTGTTCTCTGCCTTTCCTATAGAACCCTTCCTGTAGAAATCTCCCGGATCCTGTAGAATAGAACTGTGCTTCCCGTAGAGCCCAATAGGCGGGAGATTTTCAAAAACAGGCAGAAAACTAGTGGAGGACGATTGGTTAACTGCTCTGGAAGTGGTGGATGCTTACTCCAGTCGAGAACGTCATGAGTGCAGAATGAACAGAGAGTGGTGAAGTTTCAACTGAGCTGTCTTTTAACTGTGGCGTGATTTGTGGTGAGGGGATGAGGTGGCCGCACCAGACCATTGATCTGACGTCACAACCATAATGTTTCTACATGCCGACTGATTGCCATCACCTCCCTTTCTTTCGTTAACCGCCGCCACCACTACCAGCCCCGATGATTTCTTCCTGAATGGACACTCCACACGTGTTGGCTGCACATCTAATCGACAATTTTGAATTTAACGGAGCTCGCTTGGATTCCACGAGGATGTGTAACTAGTTGAGGGTGGCCAGTTGACTGGCCACCGATTCCACTCAATCCGAACCATTCCCATAGTCATGCAGCCTTGAAATATGATTTACGCAATTGAAGAATGAGTTTAGGCACTTACCTGTGTAGTCACGGCCGTATTATGCAGATTTCGGATTTTGGAACCCATTTCTTCGTTTTCTGTTGTTGCATGTGCACTGCATGCTTGGCCTCAGGCAGTTGCTGATGTTCACATGTTCAAGTAGAGCGCCATGCATGTTTGATATGCCATATTCTACTGTCCCTATCTTTGGAGCATGTCTTTAAGAGGGATCAGCTATTACAAGAATCCTGTAGGATGTCCTGTAGCTGCTTCTCCTCCTGGAATGCAAGCTAAAATGAGCAGGGTTACCACTGCTGACGAGGGTCTCATATGATAAGGAGTCTATATGGAGGGTATCAGGTATGGTGAGTGAAAAATTGCTGCTTTGATTTGTCATTAAAAGGTTTTTGCTGGCAGCATGAAGGAAACATGATTTCTGTGGGTGACTGTGCAGGGACATAAAAAATGAGTGCAATGGAGGTGTATGGAGATGGAAAAAGGGTGACATATGGCGATGGATGGAATAAGGGAGGTTTACAGGCCTCATAGACAAATTCCCAACCTTTGGGTCCTCTTCTGTGATCAATTTTGGCTTGTTTGTAGGTTCTACAGGATCTTCCTGTAGAAGATACAAAACTTCCCGTAGAAGGTGAAATCTTAGCCCGAATGAGACCAAATCTTAGGAAAGGGTAATGGTCATGGAGAAATGGATTGTGAGGGATGCTTGCAACCTGGTGCTAGCCTCCGTCTTTGTCTTGTGCGATCCTCCTAAAACCTGTAATGACCTTCCTGCAACCTGCAATTTGTTCAATATAAATTATGTTTATTTTTCTTTTTCTTTCTTTTTTCTTTTCTCTTTTTTTTGTTTTTTTTTGTTTTTTTGTTTTTTTGTTTGAGACAGCTGGGGCACCTCCATGAGGTTTTCACCCTCACTGTTTGCCCTGGGCACCTCCAAGATGTTTTTACCCAAGGATATTTTATTCTTTTTTCTGTTTTTTTTCTCTTTTTTTGTGTTCAAGGTGTGGGTGGAGTGGAGACAGGGGCCTGCTCCACTACCAACACTGATTTACCCAGAGTTTCAATGAACTCCTACTTAGAAAGGGGATTCCTGTATATTTTCAATTGATGCCCATTGACGAGCATGGGGATGGATTCTTCATCAATGGTCCTGATAAGGACTGAACCATTGTCGTTGCCTTTCTCCACTGTATATGGTCCCAACCATCTTGTCCTCAGCTTCCCCTTGAAATCCTTGTATCTTGAATCATATAATAGCACCCAATATCATGGCTGAAATTTCTTTTCTTTAAGGTGTCGGTCATGCCATATCTTTCTTTGAAGTTGGACTACCTCTGAGTGGAGAAGGGCCTGCATTCTCTGTTAATCTAATCCATTCAGTTGAAGTAATCTTTCCTATTATGCATGGCTGAGATCTAGGTCCAGCTGAGATGCCAACCTCAATGTGTTATATTCAAATTCTATGGACAGCAAAGCCTTCTTCCCGTAGACCAGATCATAGGGTGTGAAACCTATTGTAGTTTTCCAAGTAGTGTTATAGGCCCAGGTGGCCTCAACCAAGCGATCTGCCCAATCTTTTCTACTGCTGCTCACCAATTTAGTCAAAATCTCTTCCAAAGCTCTGTTAGTGACTTCCACCTGTCCATTTGCTTGCGAATGATAAGGGGTGGAAGTTCTATGCTTAATCTTGTGATGAGTGAGCAGGTCTTCAATCAGGCTAGAGGTAAACTGACTCCCTTGATCTGTGACTAATTCTCTTGGGTAGCCAAACTTGTAGAAGATATTTTCCCTCAAAAACTCAGCTAATTTTTCTTCTGTTGTTGCCTTGATTGCCTTTATTTCTGCCCACTTTGTCAGGTAGTCCGTGCACACAATGATGTAAGACTTTTGTTTTGAAGGAGGGTTGATAGGACCCACAAAGTCCATGCCCCACCTCTCAAATGGCTCGAAAGTCACTTGAGGTTGGAGGGCCATCTCATCCATTGGAGTCGGTTTCCCCATCCTTTGACATCAGTCACATTGGCTGATGTATCTCCTGACATCTTGATAAAGAGTGGGCCAATAGTAGCCTGCTTGTAGAATTTTGAAGGCGGTTCTTTTTGCTGCAAAGTGGCCTCCACAGGGCCCATCATGACAGGTTAGGAGGATGTCAAAAACTCCCTCCTCCCTGACACCATGCCTCAAAATCTGATCTGGGCCAAGTTTAAACAGGTTGCCCCCAATCCAAGTGAATGGGGTGCTTTTCCTCATGATCTTGCTCTTCTCTTTTGAGGATAGGTGTGGCGGGAACTGTGCTGAAACCAAGTAATTTGCTATATCAACAAACCATGGAGAGAGTATTCAAATAGCAAACAAGTGTTCATCTGGCATTTGATCATCCAGCATCCCTTCTTCACCTACAGGCTAATCTAGTCTAGACAGAAAATTAGCAACAACATTTTCCTTACCTGGCTTATCAACAATGGTCAAATCAAATTGCTGCAATAAAAGTAACCATCTAATGATATGAGCATTTACATTAGGTTTATTCATCAAATACCTAATTGCAGCATGATCGGTGTGTATGAATGTTTGATAACCAGTGATGTAGTGTCTGAACTTGTTTAGGGAATGGATTACAGCTAGGAGCTCTTTCTCGGTTACAGTATAGTTTAACTCTGCCTTGGACAGGTTTTTACTGACAAAATATATGGCATACGGTAGCTTTTCTTCAACTTGTCCTAAGGCTACTCCTATGGCTTTGTTCGAGGCATATGCGTGAATGTGGAAAGGTAGGGCCCAGTTTGGACCTCTCAAGATTGGGGCAGTTACCAGCTTACCTTTCAACACATCCATAGCCTCTTGACAGTTGTCAGTGCATATAAACTCAACATCTTTCCCCAAAAGACCGAACAATGGAGAGGCTAGCTTACTGAAATCTTTAATGAATCTTCTATAATATCCTGCTAAGCCTAGAAAACTCCGAACGTCTCTTACCTTTTGAGGAGGTGGGACCATTTGGATGATAGCAATCTTGTTGGGATCCACCTGTAATCCTTGCCGAGAAATTTTATGACCTAGCACGGTCCCTTCAGTCATAAAGAATTCACACTTTTCAAGACTGAGGGACAGGTTCATTTCAATACACTTGGTTAAAACTTTTCCTAGGTTAGTCTATGCTTCTTGGAAGTTGGATCCATAAGGATTAAAGTCATCCATATAGATTTTCACTGAATCATGAACCAACTCAGCAAATATGCCTAGTACTATTCTCTGGAAAGTGGCAGGAGTGTTGCATAACCCGAAGGGAAGGACCCGGTAGGCAAAGGTACCCCATGGACAAGTGAAAGTGGTCTTATCTTGGTCTTCTGGGCTGATTTGGATCTGATTGTACCCGCTAAACCCATCTAGGAAGGAAGAGAACTTCTTCCCTGCTAGGCCATCTAACACTTGATCTATCAAAGGTAAAGGGAAATGGTCCTTCTTGGTAGATTTGTCAAGTTCTCAATAATCTACATAGATTCTCCACTCCCTATTTTTCTTGAGCACAAGCACCAGAAGAGAAACCCACTCGCTGTCAGAGATGGGGTAGATGAACCCTGCATCCAACAACTTTTGTAGTTCTTCTTTGACAATGTCCTTAAGGGCTGGATTCATTATCCTTTGAGGCTGCCTGACTGGTTTACAATCCTCTTTAATGTAAATGTGATGGGTACAGACTGCAGGGTGGACTCCTTTCATCTCCTTATAGCTCCAAGAAAAAGCATCCAAATGGTTGTTCAATAAGCTATACAACTCTTTATCCGGAGAGGGGGATAGGGATGAGTTGATCTTCAAGGTTCTTTCAGTGATAAATTCCACATTCTTAACTCAGGGAGAGGTCAGATCAGCCACATAGAGATCCACTAAAGCACTGGCTTGGGTGTCTTCTACCAACTCTTCTAATGGCAGCACACTGGGAGGTGGATTTTGAATCAAATTCTCAATAAGGTCATCCTCGGTTTGAGGACCTCCCCTGGTGGCTTCCACTGTGCACAATGGTGTAGAGTAGACTTCATCCTCATATTCCTCCTCCAACCAGAGAGGTAAGTCATGTTCTAGCAGAGGTTGGGCAAGAGGATATGGGACTAGTTGTTTGGACATAGGCCCGTTCTTAATGGTCATGCTCCCAGCTCGACAACTGATGTAAGCATCTGCAGTAGCTAACCAAGGCCTTCCCATAGTGAGTTTTTCCTTTGGCTGAAGGACCAAGAAGTTCACAGGGTACTCCCAAGAATCCACGGAGACCATGACATCTTCCACAATCCCTTCGGGGGTCAGAGTGGAGTGGTATGCTAACTGCAGTACTGTCGAGGTATTTCTTAGGGAACTTTGAAGGTTGAGTTTGAGCATAGTGTCCCTGGTCATCACATTAATGGAAACCTCTAGATCAATCAGGGTGTGGGGGATTATGGTTCCATTGATGTGGACATTGATTACAGGACTCCCAGGGTCCAGATATTTTGGACAGATTACTTGTCCCAACATTAGGTCAGACAGTTGTCCTATGACATTGATAGTTGGGGCATCTCTCTTGCGCCTGCCTGGGTGCCTGAAACACTTCTCTTTGATCAATTTGTTGTAGATTGGTACATCTTTTATGGCCTGGAGAAGTGATATTTTTACACATAACTGTTTAAGTTCTCCTAGAAGTTCAGTCTCTTATAGGTTTGGTTGCGTGGTTCTAGTTAGTCTCTCAGGAAAGGGTGGAATGGCTTTGGGTTCACTTTCCTGTTTCTCTTCCTCATCCTCCTTAGGAGGAGGTTGGCTATCTGGGAGGACCTTCACAGATCATAGGTTGATCTCCTGAATCTCCACAGCATAGGTAGGGCATGTGGTCTCTCCAGTATATATCTGCTGGGCCTGTCTGTTATTGGGGTTCGGGTTTGGTTGAGTAGGCATCTGTGGTTGTCTCGAAGGAGCAAGAGGTAATGGTTGTGGTTGAGCAGGTGGTGGAGGAAAAATAGCGGGAGGAGAGTTGTACAGGGGCCTCCACCCCTGTTGAGGTGCATTCCACTGAGGTTGTGGATGAACATGAGAATGAAACAAATGAGCAGCACGTTGAGTATGGTATTGAGATGGGTATGACCAAGGAGGGGGTGCGGACCAAGAAGGATGAGTAGGGGGACCCCAAGAAGGTATGTGAGTGGATTGGTTGGGGTTGTAATAAGTTTGGGATGTCCCTTTCATCCCCTGTTGGTATGTTTTGGGTCCATGTGGCCTCCTTTGGTTTAGGAAGTAGAGTGGTTCAGTGGCTCCTTCAGCCCCTTGGTACATAACTTTAAGTTTGGGTAAGGCTGGGCACTGGTTTGTAGGGTGGTCTGCCTCACAAAAGAATCATATCTCTACGGAGTGCAATGGACACTCATTCCTAGGATGCTTCCTTATACATCTGGGACAAAAGATGGCCAAAGACCTCTCAGCTTCCTCTTGCTTCTGTTGGATTTGGAAGGTGTCCATTTGCATGGAAATGGTCTGTCTCACCTCACTTTTAAGGTCTTCCATCTGATTTGCAAACTCATGTTTGGAGAAGGTGGCACTGGCTGAAATTTGACTCCCCCTACCTATTTTCCGGGCTGCCCTAGAATGGTTTCTAAACACAGTCTTTATGTCATTGTAAGGTAGTTGGTAGATGTCTCCCCCAACCAGCAAATGGAGGGTATCTAGAAGTTCTTCAGGGACTCCTCAGAGTAGAACTAGCTTTAGAGATTCAGGGTCAAGTGTGCAACTGACCCTTTTATAACTGAGTTGGAACCTTTCTTCATAGTCTTCTAAAGATTCATCACTTCCCATGGTCATCCGAAAGATTTCTCCCTTTGTTTCCTTTGACCTACAATAATCCCAGTATTTGTTGTTAAGGCTTGCTGCATCTGAGCCCAAGTTGTGATACTGTTTCCAAGTAACCCCATGAACCAGCGTAGTGCTGCATCCTTGAGGGTAGAGGAAAAGAGTTTCAACTTTTGCTTGTCTTCTGCATAGTCATAAGTTCGAAAAAGGACAACAAACTCAAACAAGAAGGTATCAGGGTCTTCAGTGGTCAATCCATGGAAGTGAGGTAAGGCTGAGGGACTTATGTTCTTCATTTTTGGGTTTCCATTGGTCTTTCAGATGGGAAAGACGCCTTCTATTCTCTCCTTATTTCCTATACCATTTCTGTGTTCAACCATGGTCTCAAGAGGAATGTTTTTTTGCTCTTCTTCTGTTCTAGGATCTTCATATATCTTTGGAGGTTCACCTATAGGTTATTTTGAATCACTACCACCGAAGAAGAGAGAAGGGTGACTCAGTGATGTGGTGGGGGTGTTGGGTAAGAATTTTCCTGAATTGTCTCTGTTCCTACGAGGCATGAAAGGAAATCTTTTTGGTTGTTTTTTTTGTGTTTTTCTCTGCTTGTACCTGCAAAACTGAAATTGATTGAACAACAAATTGCAACTAACTAAAATAAACCTTGCTGGAATGAAAATTGCAGAATTGAAATGCTAAGCTACTCTTGCAGAATTGAAATTGCAGAAATGAAATGCTAATCTACGCTTGCAGAATTGAAATTGTGGAATTGAAATGCTAATCTATGAAAGCGGGAAATATCTAATCTACACTTGCTGAAATGAAATGAAAGCAGGAAATGTCTAATCTACTTTTGCGGAAATGAAATTGCAGAATGGAAATGAAACAACTACTCTACTCTTGCTGAAATAAACTACTTAGCAGAGGATTGAAGTAGAAAGTAAAAGAAAAGCAGCAATCACAAATACTCTGACGCTTCCCCGGCAATGGCGCCAAAAAGATGGTGGGCTCCAGTATTGAAACAATAATGCTGCAACTCCTAGGACTCCCTTCTTTACTTTTATCAACCCGGTAGTTCGTAACAAACTTGGAAGCGACAGTGCTATATGCACAAGTACTAGCTCTTGCCGCAGGCTGTCACTGGATCAGCGGGCACAAGTCCACCAGGAGCTTAAGCCAACTTCTATGAGCTCTTAGAAGAAGCTTTTAATGGTGATGGACGAAATCTAACTCAAAAGAAGCTATTCTACTTGCAGAAAAAACTGAAAGTGGAAAAGGAATGCAAACCCTAGCAAACCCTAGTTTTACAGACGAACCCTACCGGTGCAAGAAAAGAGATAAAAGCAGTGGAAATGGATGCCATTGACTTCTAGAAATGTAGAATGCATGTGACTAAGCTACTCTTGCAGTGAAATCTAAAAAGGAATGTCTTTTTTGTATTTTTGAGTAATCTTGTAGAATTATTATGCATGTGCTTAACTGTTTTGACTGTGCTGAGGTTGATTGATGGAAGGAAATGGTGAGGGCACTTGCAGGAGGTTGAGAAGGTGAGAAGAGGGCCTAAGGGGTCCCTAACACCCTTCCAGAGCGTTTCACTATGATCGGATCTCGAAAAACCATTCTCGTGATCTTCTACAGGAAGTCTGGAGGGGTTCTACAGCGTGTTCTACAAGATGTTCCGAAAGGATATTTTGGAGGGTTGAATGTGGAAGAAAGGTGGAGAAGTGGAGATGGAGGTCCGATGAGGGTGTGAAGAGGCGTAGAACTTGGCAAATGAAGCTGAGCAGTGATGAGGATGGTTGGATTTGTTCAAGAATGGATAGAGCAATGTTGCACAAAAATATGGAAATTAGGTCAAAGTGAGAAAATGTGGCAAACAAAGGGCAAAAATCTGAGTTAGGGGATGGAACAAGTTGCACTGATGGCGGAAGGGTAGGCAGGGAGGTATCACAGGTGTTCTGCACACTACTGCTTGAAACTGACCAAACAAAGACCATGCAAACCAAATATCTAGCTATTCTAACCTAATTTGACCTAGGAACCAGCACCCATGATGAACAGAAATTCATTGGTAGAAAATTATGTAAAATGACTTATGAAAACCATGCAAGAATGGATCTAAGCATGTAATCAAATATGTTATCAACTTTTGCAACTGAGAAACTAACACTAGCAATTGCATGAAGAAGCAAAAATAGTGTTTTTGTGGCAGCAAAGACACTTGGGTCTCAGCTCATGGTCCCGAGGAGGGAGAGGTGAGATCCGAGGTTGCTTGATGGCCTTTTTCGAAGATCTTTTCTGCTATCAACCTATCAAATCACTCTAAACCACGAAAAGCTCTCTCAATCATAAAAAATGACCTAGATAACCAAGCAAGATTCTAATCTACTAGCAGAAATTATTTTATGAAGATAGCAAAAAACATATAACAGTACACAGAGGAGGCCCTGGCGCTTGGGTTGGGCCTAACCCCAAGAGCTACAGGCTCCTAAAAATAAGCTCAGAACTGATGCAACATGAAATTGGTTTCCATTACTCAAAAAACAACCATGTCCAAAATGTGTTACAGCAGAAACTCCAAAATGGGCTGAGAAACAAAGCAGCACTATAGTGCGAAATACAAATGTTCAACAACTAAACTATGAAGGCTGGAAGCCTTTCTACTTATGCACTACGAAGACCTCCAGCAGTCCTCCTTAATTCAAGAGGCTTGGCTTCTCAAAACTGCAAGTACTCAGCCACTTTACAAAAGCTGCTCGGATGCCCTTGGAAATCAACTTTGGTGTGTTGCTGAACTCCGAGCTGATGGTGGAGAACTCAAGGAAGGGGCCATTTAGTGCAGGAGACACCCCTCCTACGAATCCTCAGCCTTGTCCCCTTGTATTTAGCTGTCAAATGGCCCATAAATGCCTGACCTTGGTCCAAAAGTTGTCCAAAAATCTGCAACAAACACGTATTAGCCTTCATGGTCAAGTGACTATTCTCATTCATTCAATTAACATAAACATACTTCAAAAGCATACATAAACTATGAAGAATGGTGGATTAATGGAGAAAAATAGGCAAAATGAGCCCAATAAGTTACCCATTTTTGGGGCTCATCACAGAGCTAAGAAGGGCTCACGCAGAGGCAGCCAAGTGCTGCGAAGAGCACCAGAGAGGCCAGTGTGTCTGACGCAGAGGCCGAGAAAGCTAACGCAGGGCCTCCTAGGGCTGATGCAGGCCAAGAAAGGCTGACATGGGGCCAACGTGAGACAGAGAGGGGCTGACGCAGTCCAGATTGGGCAGATGCTGGGGTTGCATCGCAATTTTGTGTTGAGGAGCTGTTGAAAGGATTTTCCGGGGTTTCAGCCAGGAGATTTCTCTCAAACTATGAGGTATAGCTGCTAAGGAAATTCTCTGTTGGGTAGGCCAGTTTCGGCACCCAGATTGTACTTTGATATTGCTTAATAAGAAAACCCTCAGATAGTTGCACCGATTTTCCCTGAAAGATGCCTCCGGATCCCTCTGATCAAATCGCTTCACCACCCTCCTGGTGAAGTCCTCATAAGAAACTATCTGGGCATGCCCCAAAGTGATCAGGCCGTGAAACCACCAGTCATGGGCTTCCCCCTCCAAGTGCAGCGCTACCATCTTAATGGCTTCCTGCTCCATCATCCAGTTGAGTTGAAAGTATGTGACCATCTTTTCAACCTAAGCCCTGGCTCTGCAGCTCATAGTTTTGGGTCCCTTGTCCTCTGTACCCCTTGTTCCTCTCACTCTTCTTGAGCTTGCAGTAATCTCTGAAGGAGAGGGCTTCTTTGAAATCTTCGTCCATCGCCTGCCACTCTGAATTAATCCCCCATCTGGGGAGTGTCTTCCTCCCTTGCTGGTTCGATTTGTGCCATTGGCACGAAAGAGGGTAGTGTACCCTAGTTGGCACACTAACTGAAGGGCATTCCGCTACTGGTGAGGGGTGATCGAAAGGCTGAGAAGCCCCAAAGTTCAAACGTTTCTCCACAAAAAACCCTTTAGGTGTTGCCCTGTCTCTGTTCTATGATTTGATCTCCTCCAGCATGTCTTTTTACCCCTTGGCCAAGTCACTCAAAGCCCTCAAGAGGCTATCGAAAGCCATCTCCTCCCTGCTCTTGGGCTCTTCCATTTCCTCCTCTTCGGCCACGGCTTTCCCTCTTTCCTCCATATCTGGTGTAATTTCTAGCTCCCTTTCTCTGCTCCTATACCTCTGCCTCTGGTAAGTGATGTTCCCCCAGTCTTCTCCTCTCATAGGAAACCAACCCCACAACTGAACAAGGAACTAGGCTCTTATACCACTATAATGTTCCTAGGTAGGAATATAAGTGATATTCTAGACAAATAAATAGAGCAGCAGCATAAAATTAAAAATATGCACAATGCACCCACAAAAACACTATAAATATGGAACCGCTGAGCCATATATTATAAAATCTGAGAGCATAGGTACAATATAAATGAGATGGTGCACTTGGGCTAATCTCAAGGACAAGATGGACCAAACCCAAGTGATGGAAAAGCTGATCTGAACACTGCCCAGTTGCTGCACCGCTTTGCACTGCGCTGTCCCAGTAAAACTATTGTCATGTTGACCTTCGACCCACTGGAATGTGCCCAAAAAATACCCAAAAAATTATATCCTTTCAGCCTTAAACTTCTTGGACAAAACCCAAAAAAAACCCAAAAGGGAATTTCTCTGGTTTTGAATTTGGATTTTCGGCCTCCTTGGAGCCTCTCCCCAACTGCTGCTGCCAAATTTGTCTTGCGGGAATAGGTTGAAAATCCACCTTAAAACACCCCTAGAATGTTGGGTTCACCTATGATGACTGACTCCTTTCTCCCTGGATGATCCTTAGCTCGGATCGCTGCTCTCCTAAGCACCACGAATTCGCTGCTAGAGGCCTCTACGCAATCCCTCTGCCTAGAAATTCATATTGTTGTAATCCCTAACTAGATGGCTGCAAAACTCAGTGAAAATCTCCTCAACCAACATCATTTTTAGCTCTCGGAACTCCTAGAAAGATATGGACCTCCCAGCTGGTTCAATCTGCTTCTGCGTGTTTCTGGTTGCCCAGAAAATACATAGTCTCCTCCTCTGCGTCACTGGATGAAGTGGATGTCAATGGTGGAACCCTTGAAATTTTTGTGGAACAACCTCCCTAGGGCCGGCACGGATAGTCCCCCGAAATAGAGGTTGAATCTCCTCTACGAATGATCCGTGGCTAAATAGCAGGTAGACTCGCTAAGCAGCAGAGCGTACAATGGTAAGTTTGTTTGTCAAATGATCAAGATGTTGCAAAATGAGAGCTCCTTCCTCTTTTATCACCTTAGGTCCCCTTAACCTCTTGTGGGCCCCTCCTTCCACTAATTCGATTCCCTCCAACGCATGCCTTGGCCAGGTTTGAATTATTCATGTGGGTGGCCCCCACATTCCACTAGCTGCCAGAAATAAAGTCTAATTGCCTACAGTTCTTATGTTCTGCGTGTGGGGTCCTCCTCCTAAGCCAAAAATGATGCCAAAATTGTGTAGCTGCATGACTAATACATTTGAGAAGGGACATGACAATTTGGGAAGAAGCCTACCCATCACTCCTCAAGGA
>APFE030244750.1:53724-64661 GCA_000404065.3 Pinus taeda
CCGAAGGTCTATGAGTCACGATTGGGATGACAGGGTATGCCTGAATTCAAAAAGAGCATGAAAAGTACATGTCTGAGATGTACCGAAGGAAAATCTTACAAGGGGACCATTCCCCTCATGTAGCAGGTCCACAGGTTTGGAACAACCCGAGGGGTTTGAGATTGATGATCAAGAATCTCACGTATGCAGGTGGAAGAAAGCCCTCTATGGCTTGAAGCAAAACTCTCTGGGCGTAGTATGAGAGGATTGATAGCTGTAAGATGAAGCTGAGATTCACTAAGAGTGAAGCCGATCCAAGCCATTGTTTGAAGGTTGTGGATGATAGACCTCTCATACCAACACCTTATGAGGACGACCTATTTCTGACAGGTGCAGACCCTCTCATTTGCAGAAGTAAGAGGGAGTTGGATTCCAGATGTGGAATGATAAACTGCAAGACTGTGACTCCCTTGAGGATCTTAACTTTCAAAATTTATATGGTAGTGATGTCGGACCAGATTTGGAAAATGCCTCTGAGTTTCATAAACTCACTCGCGTTGATGTTCTTGGTGAACTCCATCCAGATATATGTTTTGCAGTTAGCATGGTGAGCTCATATTTTGTTGAGCCTCACTGGATTGGTGCCAAGAATCTTCTAAGATATCTTTAGGGCACAATCTCTTATGGATTGAGATACATTGTCGGAAATATGAAACTGCATGATTATTCGAATGCTGACTAGGCGGGCAGTGTGGAGGATCACTAGAGCACTTCTCAGTGCTGGTTCTCTTTGGATCCTGCGTCGATATCATGGATGAGCAGGAAGCAAAAGTCAGTTGCTATAAGCACCGCCAGGACCGAATACATAGTTACGAGTATGATCTCGTGTGAAGCTGCATGGTTGCAGAAGCTCTTAAGTGAGTTGTTTGTAGTATGTACACATGATGAATACCACTGTGATTCTTTGTGACAACCAGAGGGGGGATTCAATTATTGAGGAATCCCGTATTCAATGATTGCTCCAGCAAATAGACATCAGATACTGCCTTATCTGGGATATGGTAAGTCGATGAGCGAGGAGGCTCCATCACATTGAGACTAATGTACAGGTCGCAGACATTTTGTCAAAGCCCCGGGGAAAGGTCAAATCTGTGACTTTCCTGAATGACTTGGAGTCATTGAGAGACCTTCTTATAAGGGTCCTACATTTTGCATGCATTGAGCTCTAGGAGCTCTAGGGGGCTTGGGGTACTTACTGGAGCAAAATATGACCACAGGGCGACTCACCCTCCCCTGGTGATGTGCTATGTACAAGATGACAGGTTCAACCTTCCCTTGTGATACCCCGTGGTGACTATGGAATAGGATGATTAGTTCTCCTTTGGGCCGGGATGATCAGTTCTTCCGTGGCAATTGTGGAACAGGATGATTAGTTCTCCTGTGGGCCGGGATGACTAGTTCTCCCGTGGCAACTGTGGAACATGATGATTAGTTCTCTTGTGGGTCGGGATGATTAGTTCTCTCGTGGAAACTGTGGAACAAGATGATTAGTTCTCCTATGGGCCGGGATGATTAGTTCTGCCGTGGCAACTATGGAACAGGATGATTAGTTCTCTTGTGGGTCGGGAGGATTAGTTTTCTCATGGCAACTGTGAAACAAGATGATTAGTTCTCCTGTGGGCCGGGATGACTAGTTCTCCCATGGCGACTGTGGGGTAGGATGATTCGTTCTCCTATGGATAAGATGATTAGTTCTCCTATTGAGGCATCCTACCCATGCAGTCTGGGACTCATGGGAAGTACCTCTCATTTGATCAATGAGCAGGGAAATGGGGTTAGGGACCATAGTAGTACTATCGATGGATGCATCGATGTATTTACCGTACTCCCTATGCTAGGATGACCTCCATTGATCTGGGATCAATGAAACTGATCTAGGATCAGTATGAGTGGTTTGAGACACTCTCTTGTGATATTGATATGGGATTAATAAAACTAACTTCGGGCCAGTAGAGAATGGTATGAGACATTCTCGATCAATTCTTCTTTTTCATGGTTCAGCAGATCAGAGCAGAGCAGTGCAGGGCACTGATGGCAGAGATAGTACTGTCGGACATATGGATCAACAGATGGAGTTCACCCTAGTTGAGAGGGAGTGTTAAAATTGGCAACTAGGGCCAAACTCCATGTGGGTCATCTTATTAATGGAAGCTAAAATTTTTCTTGAATCCCTCTCATCGATAGGTGTAGGATTGATCTAAAGATTATCTGATTCCGATAAGTATTCATGGAGATATGAATTTATTTGTGTTATGGGACAATTCATCAAGGTCGGCCAGCAACCAAATAAACCCCACTTGTGCTCAATGTTTTAGTATAAATAAAGGTGGCCTTCAAGTCATTTCAACACACTTGGGATCTTTTCCTCTCTACTTGTCTTTGGGTTTTAGTAGGAGGAGAGATCCTAAGGGATAGCACTGCCCTAACCCATAGGGCAGAATTTGGAACTGCTGGGAAAAGCCGAAACTACTGGAACTATCAAAGTGTGGTATTGCTATTGAAAGTGACAAGTCAGCCTAGAGTAAGGAGTACCCTTAAGGGCTAATTGTCACACCACAAGTGGCATATAGATAAGGGAGTTCGTAGACCTCATAAGGCATCCATCCAAGTGTAACACATCAAGAAGAGTTATTTGATTTAGCCACAGATTGAAGGGACCCCAACGAAGGAGAAAAGGAGCATTAGTTTGCGACTTTTCAAGACTATTTGAAGGGTCGAGTTACATAGGCAATAGGCCGAGGGTATAGAAGAGAAGTATGGGCGTGTTTGGTGCATTTTCAAGGTGTGTTCTCTCTCTGATTCAGGCTGCAGACCTACTGTGTAAATTGTAGGGTGCGGGTCTTCTTTTGAAGGAGGTTGATATGCCTAGGGAAAGGCCTAACCTAGGCCGCAACCATGGGAAGAGTGCCAAGCAATTTAGGTATGTTTTTGGAGGGTAAAACACAGGGTTGCGATAGAGAATTAGGGTTGACATGTGCCCTAACCAACTTTGACATAACTTAGAGAAAGTGCATAGGAGCCAAGGACAAGAGGAGCAGAAAACAAGGTATGTTTGTCTCCTTTTGTTGATGTGTTGCTAGAGGACAGAAGATCCAGATTTGGACAAATTGTGACGGACATCTTATGGTTGTAAGGGGGGCAGCAAGTAGGTGATCTTGGCAGCCCTAAGTGCAGACATTAAAGGACTAATGGTCTATTAGGAGAGGAAAATTTGAAGGAAGCTCAGTGATTGATCTTTGAAGGACTAAAGGAGCTCAAGGGAGCAGTTATATCAACCCAAGTTTACTGAAGAGAAGGACGTCTTACAGTGATAGAGGGAAACTCTCCATGCCCTAAAGTTTGCCTCATTGGAGCAGCATAAGAAGGCAATAAAGGGAAGAAGTTTCATAGAGCTGAGGAGCAGTAGTGGGCAGTCTTAGAGTTGTTCACAAACGGAGTTATGAGAAACTCAACAGGAGTCCCTATGTGTTGAGTCGTCGATGGACAAATGATCAACTAGAGGGTAGAATAGTGTTTGTGAACAACTGAACAGGATTCTTTATGTGTTGACATTGATGGATGAATGATCAACTAGAGGGTAGATTGGTGAGCTGTGTTCAGTGACCTAAAGAAGCAAGATACATTCTCTACGTGTTGAGTCATTGATGGATGAATGATCAACTAGAGGGTAGATTGGTGCGCTGTGTACAGTGACCTAAAGAAGAAATATCCATTGATAGAGATAGAGCTACAGATTGGGAGCAGAAGGACCAGTAGATGTGTGTGAAAATATCTGAATCTAACAAACCAGAAATCCTATTGCAGTACCCTGATTTGCATTACCTACTTCTGTTCTTCATTTTAACAAGTTATTTTCAGAAATATTCATAAAATATTAATGCAAATACACTACAACCTACACCACTATACAAACCAAGTACTGAAAAATAAATGAGGCAACAACACAAAGGACACACTTATTTTTGCACTAAACATCCACGGAAAAACCCAGTGTGGGAAAACCGGTGTAGCAGATATGAGGGTTTTATTATTACGCAGATTTCTATTAATACAACTAGGGTGCCAAACCCGACTCACCCAACAGAGAAAAACCTGGCAGAAGTACCTCTATCTGGAGACAGATATTTTGGCAAATCCAGAAACTAGATGAACAAACCCCACAGGTGAATGCGATGTCCCAAGTGTTGTGCAGTGATGACTTCTCCAAGCTCTAAATTGGAATTGTGTCACCTCCTCTAGGAGCTAAGTCACCCTCCCAGTGAACCTTCCTAGCTCAGAAATCGATTTGTTGAACTGTTGCTCTCTCTGCCTCACAGAAACCCCAGCGATGCCTCTAAGTGACTGCGTCAGCTCCTCTAGCCTCTGCACAACCCTTTCTGGAGTTGTGTTGTCTCTCCCTGGTGTTGCTCTGCCTCTCTGCTATGTATTTTCGGCCTCAGACTGAAGTACCTCTGCCGAACAGCCCCTCTCTGCTATGTATTCTCGGCCTCAGACTGAAGTACCTCTGCCGAACAGCCCCTCTCTGCACTAGAAACTCACTCCGAAATTCTCAGCAAACCACGCCCCAAAATTTCAAACTAGCTCAAGTGCTCCTCTCTCTGTGTGTTTATTCTCCAACTGACCCTAAGCCTTCCTCTATACTTTTCCTGTTGAGAAATCAACAGTCGTGATCTAATCTCTAATCAATGGTTAAGATTAAATTAGACTTGATCCTCGTCTCTTAGAAGCTTCTCACCCATATTTTCATTAATACCCATTAATATTTTAATTTTTCTAAGTTTAGAATTAGGAAGCCCATTAAAAATATTAATTATTTTAATAAAATACAATCTCGATGGAATTTCTCCAAACGATTTCTGGGTCTTGGAGATCTCATGTGTTCTAGCCCCTCCATAAAATTTTGGAGCTAGAGCACATCCGATGTTGCGCAAAAATCAACACTCCCTCTTAGCGTGGAATTTCTCTAGCAATACTTCCCAATAGAAGTATCACACTGATCCACGACATCGGTCCTCTACACTGCTGATGCTTGGCTTGTTGCCCTTCATCCATTGCGCTGTTGCAATCTGTACTGCTGCCCATGACACTGCCACTGTCACTGTTGCATTTGTACTGCAGCTCCCTCTCACTACGCTGCATCATGTTATCCATAGCACTGCCACTGCTAACTATTTCACTGCAACTCAGTTGTTGAGAAGTAAGCAACTGAAAAAAACCACCCAAAAGTTGACATGCTAGTCAGTCTGGATGCTGGTCAGTGTTCTAGCCCCTCTCTGCATTAGAAACTCACTCCGAAATTCTTAGCAAACCACGCCCCAAAATTTCAAACTAGCTCAAGCGCTCCTCTCTCTATGTGTTTATTCTCCAACTGACCCCAAGCCTAATCTTTTGAATCACAAAGATTCTTGTTAGGGTGATAAATCATTAGATTGAATCTACCCTCATTAAAATCATCATTTTTGTAGAACCCTAAAAGGTTCTCTATAAAACCTTAGCCTAAGGGTGTGTCGATATTAATACCCTAGTCTTCTTAGGGTTATTGATGAAATCTAGAAAATATTATTCTTTTGATGTTTAGGGTTTTGATACTATTATAGAAACCTTAGTCCTTTCGGGTTTGTTGTGTTGTGTATTGAAATCATAGGCCTTTAGTATTTTGGTACATTAAGGTTTTTGAGTAAAACCTTCATAGTATCTATATCTATAGTAAGATCCTAGGAATGAAACCCTGGGTGTATGTTTCTCTATTTGATCGAAACCCTAGCCTGATCGAAATTGTTATATGTCTAACTTTAATATATTGATAGTTGTCTTGGGTTTGTCTGATAGATGTTGTTGTGATATGCTTATGCGTGATTATGAATTCCTAGATATGTATATATGCTAAACTAATTGTTGATGATCATAATTTGTGAATTTTAGGGTTTGTAACAAAGCCCTAGTAGAAGTTTGATATTCTAGGATATGGTGATATTGCTTCTAACTTTCTATTATGATAATGTCTAGGGTTTACAACAATCCCTAGTAGGAGTTGGTCATATCGATGAAACCTTAGATTGTGCTATGATTGGTTTTGATTGTTGATATCTAAGGCTTAATGCCTTATAGATGGATTCTAGGGTTTACAATATATCATAAGTAGATTTTGTCATATATCAAAGTGATCCGAATTGGATCCATAGAAAGACTGTCAAGAACCATGACTAAATCAGGTCGAACAAATCTCTAATGAAATCCAAAACAGTATCAAAAACACCCTGAACCAGTGGCCATGGCAGCTGACATGGAACGACAAGGACCTCAGTCAAAGCGCGCTGACCGAGGCCCATGGAGACCGTGCAGGAGGCCAACATAGCCTCTAGGAGCCCTAGAATGGAAAAAGGAAGAGGTTTTTGATGTGCAATTAGCGCATTGCTAAGCGAACAGGGCCAAAATGGGAAAGCCCGAGCACCCGATCACATGGGGGGAACTGAAGGACCGCGAGCATGAAAAGGTAAAAGCGCTAAAGTACAAAGGCGAAACCCATGCTCTGGAAACCAGTAGTATTGACCAGGGCGCCCTTGAACAGTAAGAGGTTTTGGACGGGAGCAGAGCGATTCCATACACCAATTGACGCGTGGCAAGCGCAGGTGAGAGAAAACCGTCGTTGATCGCGTGCTATCGGTCGAGCAAGTCAACTGCGCGAAACGTGCATATGGCGTCAGATCTGGAGGGCCCAGATCGGACGGCTGAGATTGCACTCGATGGAAAGAAGCAGAATCGACAGGGAATTAAGCCGTGTTCTAAAGGGATTTGGAATCCGTTTGACTGCCACTGTGGAGGAAGAACGCATCCACTGCGTAACTGAAGAAACGAACCGATGAAGCATGCTGGCACCATTTAGAGGAGGACAAGTGGCCACTCCTTGAGCGTTCATGATGACGTTGAACAAAGGGAACTCCAAGCGCAGCTACAGAAGGTGAGTCAATAAGAGGAAGAGGAACTGAATAGGCATAGGGATCGAATGGCTAAAGCCATGAACAGAGACAGTGAACAGTGAACCCTGAGAGGAGGACTAAACACAAAGAACAGTAAAGCCAAGCAGAAGAAACAGAGGGACGAGTTGACCACAGGCAACATCGAGCACCAGAGAGCTTGAAGATTCAAGCCTTCCCATAAAGGAGTCTGTCCGGACTGAGCATCACATTCGGCTCTTTCCACTATAGACCAAGGGTCACAGAGCTGGTAGGAAGAAGAAGAGTCTGTGTACTCCGAGTGGCTTGGGGAATCCAAGAACCACCCTACCAAGCAAAATCTGCTTCAGGAGAACTCATATTGAGCCCTGTATTGTAATTTCTTTGCTGAAAGACACAATAAAACAAGGCCACCACTGAAGCTAGACTGGAGACGTAGCCCTAGAGAATAGGGTGAACTCCTTATTAAAACTGTTTGTGTCTTTGTGTTGCTTACTGTATTTCTCTGTTGTCTTTCCATTTATTTTCTGTGTAATGGCAATCTGATCGATTCGTTGTTTCAATAACACAGAACATACACACCAGCACATGAGTCTGTAATACCTTTAGTTTAATAAATCCTTAACTGATGGCACCCATAGGGTGAATATCAGATCAAGTGGTATCAGAGCAAGTGGTTGTAAGGTTAGACAAGCTTGTGTTGGTATAGATGTGAATGCTCACAAGATCAAAGCTCAAAATAGGAGAAGGAGAGTTGGTGGAAACTAATCCTGAAATTGGGAGAGTCTATCCTCGAAAGACCATGTCCGAAGAAAGTTCTATGGGGCCAGACCCTCAATTCATAGAGAGTTTCCTAGCTATGAAGTCCATGGTTGAAGAAATGTACCGAGACTTTAGAAAGCAAAAGGTGGAAAATGCATCAGGCTCTAAGCAAGAGAAAGAAGAAGATGAGTCTCACTTCCATGACAACTCCAAAGGAAAAGGGAAAGAGGAAAACTTTCTCACACCTCCTAATAGCGCTGTACATAATAAGAAAGCATCTTTGATTAAGTTAGATGTTAAATTTGATTTGCCTATATATGATGGAGAGCTAAATGCTGAAAAATTGGACAAATTGATGTGTATTGCAGGATACAAAACATAAACTCAAGCAAGAGTAAGATTCATCTGGCAAGCATATGCCTAGGAGGCACTGCCTTGGTTTGGTGGGAAGGTAGAACCCAAGCTGATATGAAAAGCCATGGTAAGACCATCTCTGTCTGGAGTGGCTTTGTTTCTGCAATCAGGAAACAGTTCTATCCATTGGCCTACATGCAGCAGACCATGATGAGTTGGCAAACTCTTCGGCAGTTGAAGGGGAAAATTGTACAAAGGTATACTCGAGAGTTCAGAAAGAGAGCATTGACATTGGGTATCTCACTAGACTCACCAGAGACTCTTTTGAAGTACATTGGTGGTCTACACAGCTACATGAGGCATACCATCATCATGTTTAATCCCACTAGTATAGATGAGGTGTCTGTACAAGCTACTCATCTAGAAGCTAGAGGAAAGAATGGCAATCCAGAAGTTGGGGAACCATCCCAACCCACTGTAAGCAAGAGCAAGGAGAAAAGAAAACAAAAGTGGAAAGCAAGGAAGGCTAACACTACACAGAAAGCCAAAGTTTCATGCACTCACTGTAAAAAGGAGGGGCATGATGATGAGCATTGTTGGATTCTGCATCCAGAGCTGAGACCTAAGAAGTTCGAGGGCAAGAAGAAGAGGACAGCTGTAGCTATTCAGAGAAATTTGGGTTAGACTCGGGAGATGAAACAACCATAGCAGCCAAAGGTATAATAGGTAAGAATTCTGAAGCATCTACTAGTAATTCTGCTCAATCTATTATTGATGAAGAAAATGAGAGAAAAACACATGAGCTTTTCCATATTCGAGTTATTTCCAAAAAACAAAAGATTGATACTTTGTTTGATAGTGGCTCTCAAGTAAATTTGATTTCTGAAGCAATTGTAAAGAAAATGGGATTAGCAACTACACCTCAGAAGAAACCATACCCATTAGGATGGTTGAATGATAAAGCACAACTACAAGTGACTAGACAGTGCAAACTCAAGTTTTCTTTTGGGTCAACATTTGTAGATGAGGTTGAGTTAGACATAATTCCTTTGGATATATGTGGAATTGTTTTAGGAAGTCCTTACTTGTACGATACAAAGGCTATCTTCTATAAAGCTGAGAACAAGTATCTACTAGTCAAAGATGGAATCGAATACTTTGTAAGAGCTCATAAGCTCAAGAATAATTATACTTTCATAAACTCAGGACAGATGAAAAGAATGATTAATTCATGCAAACAATTCTTACTGATGGTTGTAAAGGAAAAGAAACCTGATAAAACCAATGTATTTGAGAGCTATAATGCTGAACATCAAGCTGATATAGAAAAGGTTGTTTCAGAGTATGATGTCTTGTTTCAAGAACCTAAAGCTCTGCCACCCAAAAAGGGAATAGTACATGATGTTATTTTGCAGCAAGATGTTCCATTGCCTAACATTGGGATGTACAGGTTGTCTGCTTTAGAGAATGCTCAAATCAAAAAGCAGGTGCAGGAGTTGCTCGAGAAGGGCTTCATCAGGCCTAGCACATCACCATGTGGGTCACCAATCATTTTGGTGAGAAAAAAAGATGGCTCGTGGAGAATGTGCATGGCTCGTGGAGAATGTGCATTGATTACCGAGCACTGAATAAGATAACAATCAAGAATCGTTATCCCCTTCCTCACATAGATGATCTCTTAGATCAATTAAAAGAAATTATTTATTTCACCAAGCTGGATTTGCACAGTGGATACCATCAGGTCAGAGTTGCAGAGTAAGATGCATGGAAGACTGCTTTCAAAACAAAGCAGGGATTGTATGAATGGCTGGTTATGCATTTTGGCTTGACCAATGCCCCTACTACTTTCATGAGATTTATGAATGATTTACTCAAACCTTTTCTTGATGATTTTGTTATTGTGTATCTGGATGACATTCCGATTTTCAGTAAAACGTGGGAAGAACATTTAAAGCATGTTAAGCAGAAATTAGATGTTTTGAAAAGAGAAAAACTTTATGTTAAACTCTCTAAATGTGAATTTGGAAAAACCTCTCTAAATTATTTGGGTCATATAGTAGGGGGAGGTGAATTGAAAATAGATAAACAAACATTAGATGTTTCGAAAAGAGAAAAACTTTATGTTAAACTCTCAAAATATGAATTTGGAAAAACATCTCTAAACTACTTGGGTCATATAGTAGGGAGAGGTGAATTGAAAATAGATCCCTCTAAAGTGGCAGTGATTGTAAACTAGCCTAAACCCAGGTCTGCTACAGAAGTGAGAAGCTTCTTAGGAGCATCACAATATTGGAGGAAGTTCATCTCTAACTTCTCCATGATTGCAACTCCCTTACATGCTTTAAAAGGATTGAATAAGGTGTTTCAGTGGGGAGGCAAACATTAGAAAGCCTTCGACATCTTGAAAGAGAAAATTATTACAACACCTGTACTAGGCTCTAGCACTGCCAGATTTGCAAAGACCATTTGAGATCCAAACTGATGCCAGTGACTGCCATGGGAGCAGTGTTGACACAGCACGACAAACCCATATGCTATCATTCTGAGACTTTTAATCCTGCAGTAGTTAACTATCCTACATATGATAAAGAATTGTATGCATTAGTTCAGAGTGTGAAAAAATAGAAACATTACTTAATGGGCAAAGAGACAGCAATACATACTGATCACCAGCCACTCCAATATCTACACTCCCAAACTATGTTGCAACAATCAAGACATTACAGGTGGATGGGTTTTCTACAACAGTTTCACTTAGTTATCAGATATAAAAAGGGCATACATAACAAGGTTGCAGACATGTTATCTAGACCCATTATAAATGCATCT
>APFE030244753.1:0-28382 GCA_000404065.3 Pinus taeda
CCTCTCATGAGTCTTGAAGCCCTCTGGCTGTTCTATGTACACTTCTTCCTCTATCACCCTGTTCAAAAAGGTTGTCTTGACGTCCATCTGGTGAATCTGCCATCCCATTTGAGTTGCTAAGGATATAACTGATCGGATAGAAGTGTATCTGGAAACTAGGGCAAAGGTCTCCTCATAATCTATCCCTTCTTTCTGTGCATACCCCTTTGCCATGAACCTAGCCTTGTATTTTTAGACACTCTGCAACATATTTGATCTTGTAGATCCATCTATAACCTACAACTGATTTGTCTTGTGGCCTTGGCACTACCTCCCAAAGATCATTTTTCATCATAGAGATATACTCTTCTACCATCGAATCTACGCATACTTGATGTTGTGTGGCCTCCTAAAAGCTGGAAGGTTTTGCAACATGAGCCACCAATGCTTGGTACTTGTCAGGTTGCCTGCGTTATCTTTTGTTCGTCCTAAGAGTTCCAGTAAACTCCTTTGGATCTTTCAATGTCTAACGGACCTCTCTGCTGGCTCGACCACAAGTCATGGGAGGTTCAGCCAGCTCCTCCTCAACTTGCCTCTGCTGCTCCATCTACTGAGAACTTCCCAACTTTCCTATGCTTGAGGAAATATTGGTACTGGTCATAGTGCTCGATCTTTGTGACTCTCCTCCTGCCTGTCCCACCGACTGCCCCTGTTGTTGGACCAAAGGAGCTTCTGTTGACTGATTTTGATCACCTGCAAGCATCTCATGAGATCTCTTGAAAGCTCGTTCCTCCATGAACTTCACGTCTCGACTTACTACAATCTTCCTTTGAGGTTTTGATGTACCCAATGAAGAACTTGTTCTGTGCAGTCTGATCTAGTTTGGTACATTTCTCATCTGGCATGTGGTGATAAGAAATGCTGCCAAAAATTCTGAAGTGACTAATTTTTGGCTTCTTCCCTGTGAAGACTCCTTCTAGAGTTTTCTTCCCCAATGCTCTATGAGGAGTCCTATTTTGAATATATACCATCGTGTTACATGCCTCTGCCCATAGAAATCTGGGTAAATCCTGGTCATATAATGTAGCCTTTGCAGCTCCAACAATGGTTTTGTTTTTCCGCTCCCCTACACCATTCTGCTGTGCTTTATATGGAGTTGTCCATTCTCTCTTGATGCCTTCCTTCACACAGAAATATGTGAAGTCTTTATCAATATATTCTCCAACATTATATGAGTGAAGCGCCTTGATCTTCTTCCCTGTCGCATTCTCAACAAGAGCTTTAACTCTCAGAAACGATTTGAAGACCTCATCTTTGGTCTTCAAGAGTTAGATCTAGGTTTTCCTACAATGGTCATCAATGAAGGTGACGAAATATTCGGTACCACTGAGAGCTCTAGTGGGCTTTGGGCCAAAAATGTCTAAATGTATGAGTCCTAACACGCCATCAACTCTGCTATCACTTCTTGAAAATGCTACCTTAGCATACTTCCCATGTATGCATCCTCTACACACATCATCATGTTTTGTGCCAAGTTCAGGAACCCCTGTTACTATTTCTCTGAGCATCCTGAGTGCTCCAAGGTGTAGATGTGCCATTCTCTTATGCCTTAACTCATTTAGCTCCTTCCCACTACTACTGTCACTGCCTATAAGTGCCATTCGAGAGTCAATTTGTAACTGGCACAATCTGTTACTTCAACTCCAATTTGTCTTACCTTTTTCCAGCTTGGGTGTTTGACATACACTTTCTTCCCTACGAAGTGAATATCATACCCCCTATCTTGTAATTGGGATACTAAAATCAGTTTGATACCCAATCCTAGCACATGCAATACATCTGTAGCACTGGTGCTTACTCCTGACTCCCTCTGAAAATCTATGGTACCTCTCCCACTGGAGTACAGTTCTTCTTGTTTCCCATAGTAATTTGGAAGTCCATCTTCTTCTCCTTGTAGCTATAGAAATATTCTCTAACCCCTGTCATGTGAGTTGATGCTCCACTGTTTATATACTAGACACCCTGTGAAGCTGATCCTGATAAGCAAGCAAATTCGTCCTCCAACCTGGATGACAAATCTAAAGTCTCCTGAATGTCACTTTTGTCCATGGTTATGTTGAATAATTTATAGTGTGCTATTCCTCTTTCACCCGACACTAGTTTTGCACTAGCAATCTGCTACAAAACCTTTTGCGTCTTGCTAGAGATTTTCCCAATGAAATAACTAAGTTGCTCCCTATGCCTCTAGAATCGCTCGAACTGGAAGAATCAAAATTTTCTACCCCTTTCACAAAAAAATCGAACTTCCTCTAACAACTTGGCCTCTTGGAAAAATGACTGCGCTGCCCTTGGGAATTTTGGCCTGCCTTCCTTTGTTGAGCAACGAAATTCCTTTCCTTCATTTCTGAGCTCTCCCATTGATCAACTATGCTATGATAGCATGTGAAATTTTTATCTATTGCAGTAATTGGAAATTATTCTTCTAACTGTAAATTTAATTATGTAGTTTATTTGCTACGACAAACAACGAATAAAATCACAATTGCAATTTTCATCATAAAAATACTGCTGAAAATAAAATACTGAAAACTGAGAAATTCTAGCAAACACAAGAATTTTGACAATTATTTTGGACAATTTTCCCAGACAAACACAATGCAGGAAAACCGATGCAGCAAATGAGGGTTTTATTATTATTCTTCAACAACAATTCTGAGTACAGTAATTGAGATGCCCAACTGACAATCTATTTTGAGGAAAATATTAGAAAAATTGTTGTTAGAGTTTTCTCTCACCCCACAGCTAATTTCTGCCTCTGAAATTACTTCTCTAGCCTCTGCGCTGAGCCTCCTGCGTCACCCTCTGCGCAGTGCTTATGTAGACCTTGTGGGGATTTCGGCCTTCCTTCCTTCGCCTCTTCCATGAACCAAAAAACTTCCTCCCAGAATGCTGCTACCCTCCCCTTCCACCTGCTACTCACCCTCTGGCTCTATCTTCTCTGCTAGATTATTGCCACTCAGAAAATCGAACTACCCGGGCAATTGAGTATCTGCACTGGTGTATTCTCCATCACCACATCGAGGTCCTTTTATAATCCATTGTAGGAGCACCAATGACCAAGGTTAAAAATTAATCAATGACTAGGATCATCTATGGATCGATCTGTGTGAGTTTCTAGATGATTCTCACCTTATCTCAATTAATACTGATTAATTAACCATATTCCCTAAGTTTAGACTTAGGAAATATTTAAAAGACGGTTAATAATCTGATTGACACACTTTAGGCGGAATTTCGAGAAACAATTTATGGGCTTTAGAGATCTCATGTATTCTAGTGTCTCCACCAAATTTCGTGGCTAGAACACATTCGATGCTACAAAAACTAACATTGCTGCCAACATTGCATCTGTACTGCAAATCCCTCTCATCTGTTGCTGCTGCAATTGCAACATCTGCAATTGAAAAAACATCTAAAATACTGAATCAATTGTGTTCAGTATGATGCATTTGATTCTGATTCCTGGATGCTACTAACCTTTGCACAGTCTCTGAAGAATCTGTGCTGCTGCTAACTCTGCATTGTGCCACTCTGCACTACGCTCTCCAACATCTGACTGCAACTATCACTCTAGAGTTATGATTGCACCTCTGACACTGATCCATCCTACTACTGAATACTGAATATCCAGGTAATGTTCCATGAGGTGGACTCCTCAAGGACCCTGCCCAAATCTGTAGCTCTCTGGAGCTACAACTCCAAGTCACCCCACCTCACTCCTGGAGGTATGTGGGAAATCATAGCAAAGTCTTCCTCCAACTTGGACAACTTGTCAATCTCAGATGACGTTGCCTGGTGGTCTTGCTTCTCTGACTTGTCCTTCTTTCTGAGAGGATACTGCGTGTTGTAGTGACCAAACTCATCACATATGAAGCACTTGACCTTTGATAGGTCCTTCTTCTTTCTTTGCTCCCCTTGCCCAAATTTGTAGCTCTCTAGGGCTACAACTCCAAGTCACCCCACCTCACTCCTGGAGGTATGTGGGAAATCATAGCAAAGTCTTCCTCCAACTTGAAGGACTTGTCAATCTTAGATGACATTGCCTATTGGTCTTGCTTCTCTGACTTGTCATTCTTCCTGAGAGGACACTATGCGTTGTAGTGACCGAACTCATCACATCTGAAGCACTTGACCTTTGACAAGTCCTTCTTTCTTTGTTCCCCTTCACTGGGACACTTTGATGCTAGGGCCACATTTTCCTCCTCCTTCACCACCTTTTGTCCATTGTTACTATTGCCATTGATGGAGCTCTTCAACAGAACTCGTCTCAATTCCTCCCGCTGCAAATCGGCCCACATTTTGTCCTATCCTGGTAGCATGTCTATGCCCAATATACTTTGGATGAAGATCTGTCAATCCTTTGAGATACTATTGAGTGCTAATTGTAGTAGCTCTAAAGGTTGAGGTGTTGCCCCAACAACTAAAGGTTGGTCTCAGACCTCCTGAACCTTGGTGAGGAAGGGATCTATGGCTTCCCCCTTCTGCATCTTGATGCATCTCAACTTCTCCTCTAGGAACATCTTCCACTGCTCGGAAGTACCCTGGTATAACGTGGAGAGAGCATCACACATTTCTTTGGTCGTTCCCTTAGCTGCTATATGTGACACTATATGTTCCTGAACTCCATCTAGGATGAACCACTTCGCCCATGCCATGCCCTTCCTATATTCCTTAAGTTGGTCTGCATCTTGAGGAACTGCCACTACATTATCAATGTAGGCTTTCAAACCATATTCATTTAGAAGGAAGGACATCCTAGCCTTCCAAATGACATAGTTGGAAGCTGCATCCAACCTATCCTGATCTCTAAGCCCTGCAGTGGCTATCTCTGAAATTGTCGAAAACTCCCTCTTTCCCTGTGCTCCACTGCTGCTCTACTATTCACACTCCCTTCTGGGATGTGTGGCTTTGCTAGCTGGTATAGCCAATCTGCCTGGAGAAATCAAACTTCTGAGACTCGAAGTTCCCTGAGGAAATTTTTCCCTCTCGTATGTGTTCTTTTCTCTTCCACCCAACACGGATTCCGCTGCTGCAAAAACCCTTTGCATCCAACCAGAAATCTTCTTAGCGAAAATTTGTGTTGTTGCTGCTCCCTTTGACTGCTGGAATCACTCTCTTGGGAAAATCAATTTTTTTGCACCCTTGCAACTGAAAATCGAATTGCTGGCCCAATAATTTTTTATACCTGCCATCCTTGCCATTTCTAGGCCTCTTAACTGTTAATAGCCTCATACTGCAAACACAAGGAGCTAAGCCTCTACTTGTTCCTTATTTTCCGTTCGACCAATGTTCTTCTGAGGCTTCCTGCGCCTTTCACATTCTCACTCTGTTTCTTGTCCTAGAAATGATCTCATTTCCTTCTCTAAGCCTATAAGGCTCTGTCTCACGGCCTGCCTATTTAAGCACTACATTGCCTAAAGAATTTCGGCCTGCTGCTCCCTCTGAGAAGCAAAATTCTCTTCTTTCGTTTCTGATCTTTCGGCTGACCACTCACACTCTGATACCATGTGAAAATTCTAGAAATTGGAATCCTATTGCAGCAACCTGTATTCTTTGTTCTAATTGATAAATTAATTATTCAATTTATTGCTACAACAACATCGAAATAAACACACTGCAACCTCCATAAATAAAAACTGCGGAAATAAAATAGTGCTGGAATTGAGAAATGCTAGCACACACACATAGAAATTAACACAATTATTTTTGGACAAAAGTCCCCAAAAAAACCCAATGCGGGAAAACCGACGCAACAGATTAGGGTTTTATTTTATTACGCAGCAGTGAAATCTGAGTACAATCTATGGATGCCCAACTGGCAATCCAATCATGATCTCAAAATGGGGCACTTAGGCTTCTTGTCTAACTTACAAGAACCTCTCCCACTTCCAAAGCTTATTTGTTCCCAAGTCTTTATGATTAACCAATGCGGAATTAAATATGTGCTTGAAAATAAGGTGTATGCTTATGTTTATTGTTGGTTATTTATGTGTTTTTTTTGTCTATTTGCTTGAACTGAACATAAGGCAACAATTTAATTAGGAGCTCACCCAAAACTCTTGGGCTACGTCTCCATGAGCTCTAGTCAACTCAACTAGGCTCTTTAGGATTATGGCAAAGTCCTTTTACAAGCTCTTGGCTCAACTCCACTATTTTACACAGAAACAATGGGTTTAGACACCATTTTATCCCTGGCTCTTGAAGCTCTCGGCTTTCTGGCTCTCGGCTCTGGATCTTGGCTCTGGCTCTCTTTCCTCTGCTTCCTGCTTTGGCTCAGCTTTCTGCGCTCCTGTCTCAGCACTGCCTCTCTCTATCTCTATCATTCTGTGGCTTTTAAGCCAATCGACGTTGTTTGTTCGTTTCCTCTTTTGGGCTCTCTGGCTTCCTGTCTCTGTCCGCTCAAATCCCCCTCTGAGCGTTAGCAATCATTGCTAAATGCCTTCAGGGATGGTGGCCACCTGTTCTATAATGGAAGGACCATCGACGCCTTTGAAATCCTCAGAATAGTCATTCTCTGTTTACACAGAGAAATACACTAAAACACGGGAGAATCTGCCCAAACGCAGTCTATCGAACTTCAAAAATCATTAATTCCGCCCTAGATTCCTTTCGGGTCCGCCTTTGGGCGCTATCGCAAGTCATCGTTGATCCAATGGTTATTATTGGTTTCGGGTGGCTTATGCGCCCGGAGATTACCCGCCTGAAAAGGGTGGTTTTCTCTCTCCGGCGCCTAGCCATGTGGCGGCCAATGAATGGGCTCGGGCGGAGCCCGACCAATACCACTTACCGCCTATTGCCCGCCCGAAATCCCGCTTGTTAGGGAACTCAAAACACATCTCGCTGCGTATAAAACCCTTTCGGGTCCATTATATCGCCCCATTCGCATTTCTTTTGTATTTATAAAATACATTAAAACACTGAAAATACCGTCGAATGGCTTTATGGCGGACTTCAAATAATATACATTTGCATTTATAAACCCTTTCGGGGCCGGATTCATCACATCGTGCGCATTCCTTGGTATTTTGGTTTTATAGCGGAAATGCGCAAATACACAGAAAATCCTCTTTTATCGAATTTCAAATTTTATGAATTGCGCTTATGAAATCCGTTGGGTCCGGCAATCACTGATCCAATTTAATCCTGGCCGTCGATTCCCCTCGCGATCCGACGGCTAAGATTGCCCGTCGCAATCGCTATCGCTATCGCATATCGCATCGCATACGGCCCAGGGGTTCTGTACATCGCTAATGCCGATTTGCTAATTCGATCATCGGCGATCGACGTATCGCATGATCATAATCGCTAGGTCCAGGGTCCTGATATCGCACATATGTCTGCCTCTGATCTGATACATTGGATCGGCGGATCGGAGTTTCTTCCACCTCCCCTTAAGTCCGGCCCTTTGCCTCTTTCCGATGCGATTTCCCTTTATAAGGGTTTTTTGCCATTTTTAGGGGATTTTGCCTCTTTTTCTAAGGAACAAAGGGCATCTTCTTTGAGCAATAACTTTTGCATCCTAAGTCCATTTTTTCCCATTCAAGTTGCAGTAGATTTAGAATGAAAAGATCTCTACAATGGGGCTATGTCCAGGAACTTCCTTGGACTTTCATTTTTCTCTGTGAGGAACACTTAGACTTAGGAGTCTATCCAAAATCCATTTTGGATCAAATCAGCAAGTATATGACAGAAATAATTAGAGAGAAAAATTCTCACCCCACAAGCAATCCCGACACTGGCTTCTACAGAAAATTGGTTGTCCAAACCCCAACGTAAGCCCTTCTCTGCTGCCTCTACATTGCCTCTCACATGTGTGGCTCAAATTTGTCTCTTAGCAAGCCATCTAGCCTACCTTTGTTGCTGGAAGTTACTCTCTGGCACTTTGGAAGACTTTCTCGGCCTATGGAAACTGAATCGACCTCCTGCTTAGCTAAATCGAACTGCCCTGCTTCAGCTATTGCACAGTCCTTGCGTTGCTTCAGTTTGGAACACTTCTATCACTTGTTATTGTCTCTTCGGATCTGGAAACTTCTTCTGGATCACTATCCTTGCCCCTTACTGACCCTGCTTCGATCTCTGGCTCTCCGACAACTGCTACTGCTCTCTGGAAATCGATTTGCCAAGAAAATCGAACTGTAGAAGTGTTTTCTCCAAGTGCCCATTGACTTCCTCTTATAATCCATTGTTGGAGCACCAATGACCAAGATTAAAAGTTAATCAATGGTTGGGATCATTTCAGAGTCGATCTATGTGAGTTTCTAGACTATTCTCACCTTGAATTAATTAATTATGAGTAATTAACCAATT
The DNA here is from genome assembly GCA_000404065.3 of Pinus taeda. Classification (NCBI taxonomy): domain Eukaryota; kingdom Viridiplantae; phylum Streptophyta; class Pinopsida; order Pinales; family Pinaceae; genus Pinus; species Pinus taeda. The sequence goes on from APFE030244753.1 coordinate 8,347, forward strand.
TTCCTAAGTTTAGACTTAGGAAACATTTAAAAATAGGTTAATAATCTTATTAAGTCATTTCTAGGTGGAATATCCATAAACGATTTATGTGTTTTGGAGATCTCATGTATTCTAGTCTCTCCACCAAATTTCGTGGCTAAAACACATACGATGCTACAAAAACTAACAAAAGATGTTGGAGACATTTAATATTTAACATGGGCAAATGCCAAATGTGAACTCTACCCCTTTATCATGGCCATCACCCTCGTTCCTAGGGCCCTGTTGCCGCACAATCTAGCAGGGGTCCTAGGAGGGGTACCTAATGGACAACTACTAGAACAAATGATAACAGTGGGATAAAGACCCATTGTCACCTCAGTCAGTGTCCCCTGCTCTTTACAAACTTTCATCTAAGGGAGGAGTCCCGGTATGAATGAAATCACCAAAATAATAGGGTCAATGGCTAGGTATGATGTGATTTCCAAAGACCATTCAAAGGAGAGGCTTAGATAATGGCTTGCTTGCTTCAAAAGCAAGATAAGGGCTATCAAAGAAAGGATTAATGGGGAGGGGGTTTAGATTTAGGAGAAATGGATACTCAAAACAGGGGGTATACCTAGATCAAGGCTTCCTGAAGGAATAAAGGACCTCTCTTAGGGTCTTGTGAGGTAATGATCATATAAAGATTTGGGACCACAAGAGAGGCCTAAGGGATCCAAGGAAGGCCTATGGTTTGCAAAATAAAAAAGGAATATGATACCTAGGTCAAGCAAGGATAAGATAGGTCAAGGAATGATCAACTTCTAACGAGTTTTCAAAGGTACTTGACCTATGGAAAGTCGCTAACCAAAGAAGTCTAGGAGAAGAATTGATGTTGGAGCTAGGGATCGAGGTTTCTTGAAATATAGCCACAGGATGAGCTTCAAAATTAGAGGGCACCTAGAGGAAACCCTATTGCAGTTGCTTGCCAACTTGGTCTTGAAAGTGACTGTGAAAATTTTTGAATCTTTACAAACAGAAACCCCTACTGCAATTATTGGTTTACAATCTCCTACTTGTTCTCTACATTAACAAGTTATTTAATTTCATAAACATCGATGTAAACACTATTACAGCCTACAGAAATATACAGATCATGAACTAAAATAAACCGAGACAATAACACAAGGGACATAGTTATTTTTGGACAATCATCCTAAGAAAAGCCTAATTCGGGAAAACCGGTGCAACATATAGAGGGTTTGTATTATTAAGCAGATTTCATGAATACAACTAGGGTGCCAGAAATGGCTCACCCAACAAAGAATTTCCTCGGTAGTAGTACCTCTATCCGGAGACAGATATTCTGGCAAATCAACAAATGGATGATCAAACCCCATAGCGACTCCAGTTGTTCCCTATTCTGGACAGCAAAAGCTGCTCCAAGCACCGCTCTGGAACTGCGCCACTCCTTCAGGAGCTGCGTCACCCTATCTCGGCTCAGAATTTGCTGATTTGCTCCTAGTCTGCTCCACAGAGCCTCCCCAGCGCTGTCTCTGAGGCCCACTGTCAGCCTCTGCGGGTTCTGCGTCTGACTGTGTCAGCCTTCTACGTCCTTTGCGTCAGCTTTACGGCCTCTATTTTAGCCCTTCTTGGGCCTGCACTATCTCTCCCGACACTACACTGCCTCTGTTATGTATTCTTCAGCCTCAGATGATAATCCCTTGCTGAACCACCGCTCATTGCAACTTTGATCACTAACTCGATTTCCTTAACAAACCTCGCCCCAGAAAATCAAATTCTTTGATCACTTGGTGTATCTCCCACTGACCCTCAAACCTCCTCTTAGACTTTTCTTGTTGACGATTCAACGACCGAGATTAAGTCCCTAATCAACGACTAAGATTAGATCTTGCTTGATCCTCGTCACTTAGAACATTCTCACCCATATTCTTATTAACACACATTAATATTTTTATTTTCCTAAGTTTAGACTTAGGAACCCATTAAAAATATTAATTATTTTAATAACTCCTCATCCGAGTGGAATTTCTCCAAACGATTTCTGGGTCTTGGAGATATCATATGTTTTAGCCCCTCCACTAAATTTCGGAGCTAGAGCACATCTGATGCTTCCCAAAATCAACACTCCCTCTTAGCAAGGAATGTGCTCTAGCAATGCTTTACCATAGAAGCATGAAACTGATCTACTGCATCGGTCCTTTGTGCTGTCACCGCGCTACTGCTTCTTGTACTACTTCCCATGACACTTCCACTGCCATTGCTACATTTGTACTGCAGCTCCCTCTCAACATGCTGCCTCATGCTGCCCATAACAACTGCTAACTGCTGGACTACAACTCAGTTACCGAGAAGTAAGTAACTGATACTCCACCCAAATACTGACATCCTGGTCAGTCTGGAAGCCTCTTGATGTTGAAGCTATCTCTGTTGCTAATTTGTGCTCCCTATGCTGCCACTATGCTGCTGCAAACTCCTCTGTGCCTCTTGCACTACTACAACCTCCACTGCGCTGCTACAAACTTCTGCACTCTAGCTCTGCCTTGTCACTCCATCACACCTTGCTCCACCCGACACTTACCATCCTGCTACTATCGTTAAGGGCTCCCATAGCCATATGTGATCCAAGAATTTGGGCACCTCAAGGGTTTTGCCTGCATGTAGTCCTCTCGACTACAACTCCATATTGCCTCACCTCTTCTCTAGAGGCGCATGAGCACTCATGGCACAATCGTCATTAGTCTCGACATCCTTCTCCGCCTTTGTTGGAGCAGCCTTTGAGTCGGAAGCTTCTCCCTTGCCTTTCTTCCTGGGGCACTGAGAGGCATAATGTCCTAGCTCCCCACAATTGAAGCACTTGACCTTGGAGATGTCTTTCTTCTCCCTCATTTGTAGCCCTTGCTATCTCGCTGATGCGAGAGTTGCATTCTCCTCCTCCTCCTTGATTCGAACTCCCTTACTGCTACTCCCCGCCTTGGTCAATCTCATGAGCTCTTCCTGTCGAAGAGCTGCCCACATTTCCTCCCAACTGGGGTGAGTCGCTTTGCCCAAGATGCTTTGGACAAACGTCTCCCACTCCTCGGATACTGCTTTCAGTGCAGTCCTGACTAAGAACTCTGGATCTGGAGTAGACCCCATGGAAGTAAGCTGGACGCAAATCCCCTGCAACCTGAGAAGGAAGGGATCTGTCTCCTCCCCTTTCTACATCTGAAATGACCTCAGTTGATTCTCCAATAACATCTTTCGCTGCATGGAAGAGCCCTGGTATAAGGTGGTTAGGGTGTCCCACCTCTCCTTTGTTGTTGTCTTCTCAGCAATATGTGGTATGACATGATCCTTGACCCCATCTAGGATCATACATTTTGTCCTCGCCTAAGCCTCCTTGTACTTCTTAGCTACATTAGCGTCAACTAGGACAGCTACTACTTTCAGGGCATAGTCCTTGATGCAATGCTTATTTAGGATTGCCAGGATCTTGGCAATCTAGATGACAAAATTGGAAGCCCTGTCGAATCTGTCCTGATCCCTCAATCTGTTCACTGCGATCTCTGCTTTTCTTCTCTAGACTCCCTCTGAGTCCCGAGTTCCCTCTTGGAAATCGTCTGACCAACTCTCGAAACACTCCTTTCCAATCCTCCTTTGCCTCTGCAACTCGGATCTAGATTTCTTGGCTAGAAATCTATCGAGGTAGTGCTTCCCTCTACCTTGGTTCAGTCTCCTTAGACACTGTTCTGCACCAACGAAAACAGCTTCCCACCAGCTCCTTAAATCAAAATCTGCACAGCTCCCTTAGCCTCGGCAACTGAAGAATGTGAGCCCTTCAAGCTCTGCACAATCACTGCGTGCGCTGAATCAGCTCCTCCTGGCCAACTGTGTCAATCCTTCCTGGCACAGATAGATGACGTGGCTCTGCGTGAGCCTGATTTCCCCCCTCTGCCCCTGCACTGGCCCTTCTCTTGGCTTAGAGCGCTGACGCAGGCTCTGCGTGAGCCTCTACGTCACCCTCTCTACATTGCATCACTCCTCTTGCCTCTTCTCTTCAGGTCTGGAACAACATTGTCTCTCGAGACAACTGCTTCTTTGCTGCGAAATTCTCAAATTTCTCGATTGGTGTCTTCAGTCCTCCTTGCTCTGCAATTGCTCTGATACCATGTGGAAATTTCTGAATCTTTACAAACAAAAACCCCTACTGCAATTACTGGTTTACAATCTCCTACTTGTTCTTTACATTAACAAGTTATTTAATTTCATAAACATTGATGTAAACACTATTGCAGCCTACACAAATATACAGATCATGAACTGAAATAAACTGAGACGGCAACACAAGGGACACTGTTATTTTTGGATAATCGTCCCGAGAAAAACCGGAAAACCGGTGCAACATATAGAGGGTTTGTATTATTAAGCAAATTTCATGAATACAACTAGGGTGCTAGAAATGGCTCTCCCACAGAGAATTTCCTCGGCAACAATACCTTTATCCAAAGATAGATATTTCAACAAATCAGTAAATGGATCATCAAATCCCATAGAGACTCCTGTTGTTCCCTATGTTGGACAGCGAAAGTTGCTCCAAGCATCGCTCTGGAACTGCGTCACTCCTTCAGGAGCTGCATCACCCTCTCTCGGCTCAAAATCTGTTGATCTGCTCCTAGTTTGCCCCACAGAATTGTTGATTTGGGGTAGCATCGGATGTGCTCTAGCCACGAAATTTGGTGGAGAGGCTAAGGCACATGAGATCCTAAGTCATCAGGTTTGTGTTCTTGTTTGAGTTCGGTGACCTTGAAATTCGAATAAAGTTCGACACCTAAAATTTTGTTGATAAAGTTCGACATATAGAAATTCGAAAGTCAAATTCAAAGTCCATAATGCAAATTGCAAACACATAAGATTATTTCTCAAACATTTAAATCATTTCCACATAATTTTGTAAACCATGAAAGCGAGTGCCAAATTTTAATAAAGAACCAACTTCCATACATAGTAAACAAGATGAGAAAATCATCATAGACATTGGCAACCATATCAAATTCAACAAAACCATGGGCCATATCAGATTTCATATATTGAAAAACAATCTAATAAAAAAGTATTCAAAATATATAAACTCGAAAGTTTAAAGTAGCTTGGCAGTTTTAGAAAATTGTTCATGCAAAAAGTAAACTAGAAATCTAAAACATGAACACAAGTTTTATTCTTGATGTTCTTGTGGCCCACTTGTTTTATCAAAAAGTTCTATATCAGCAAGAGTAGTAGGCTCTGTGAATACGCTAGATGCTTCAGCATCAGGTTCATCAGTCAATTCCCTATCAATGTCACTATCAATGTACAAATCAGCGTCATCCATTGATGCATTTGGAACAGGATCGATCCACGGAGTAGAGGAATTGGATGACTCTTGAGCCACATTTTTCAAAGCCAACTGCAAGTTACTACGAACATAAACAAGATCTTCTAATCTTCTAGATAACAATCTATATCTTTTCTTGGAATGAATGTGGTCAAAGGAACTCCAATTCCTTTCACATGCCGATGCACTTTATCCATGGCTTAACATACGAATTGCAAAATTTTGCAATTCTGGTGTCCCTGAACCATAAAATTCCCACCATACTGCTGGCAGCTGGATCACTTTTTCTCCTATCATACTTTGCTGATTGTGTTTCAAATAAACCTTCTAACCTGTATGCCCTCCACTGACTTCTAACCAAACCTGCAATTTCTGGATTTGGATTTAGCTTCTCAATAGCCTGGATAAGTCCATTCATGACTTTTTCATCCCTATGTCTTGGTAACCCAAACAATCTAGGGTCCAAATAGCATGCTGCTGCATGTAATGGACTATGCATCATCTTCCATATTTGATCAATTAAATCCCATATCCCCTGGTAATCAACTTCCACATTATTAAAAGCAGTTGCAATGGTCTCTTTGCAACGATCAATGCTTTCATAAACAAAACCCATACAAGGTTTGTCACCATCAACCATGCGGAGCACATTAACAATTGGGCCACATATTTTTAAAACCTTGTTTGCAATTTCCCAAAAGCCATTATTGAGCACTATTTGTTCAACATTTTTCTCCTTAGTTTCTTTTGAAAGGGTAGATCTCTCCCACTCAGTGCTGCAAAAAATAGCTCTTAGGTTCGCTTTTTCCTCAACAACTCTTTTCAGAGTAATATAAAAAGTGGCAAACCTTGTATTGCAAGGCCTCAACAACTCTTTTGATGCATTCTTTCTGTATATGCTCAAAGTGAGACGATGGTTGATGATGAAGTTTGCAATTGTTTTGGCTCTTCGGATTGTGTAAGGGGTCCAATAAATGTGATTATACTTTTCCATAATCAGCTTCCCTGCACCAAGACAATTTGATGCATTATCTGTAATAACATGGACAACATTTTTCTCCCCAACCTTTTGAATCGCTTCATCCAAAATTTCAAAAATAAATTCTGATGTCTTCGCTCGATCCATTGCGTTTACTGCCTTCAAGCAAAGTACCCTTTGAGGAATATAAACAAGCACATTGATCAATGTGTGATGACACAAATCTGACCAACCATCACTCAAAATTGTGCACCTATAAGCTTCCAAGACTATTTAATCTGAGCCAACTTTTGTGTCACTTTGTCTTTTGTTTTCTTTAGCAAAGTTGTCCTTAAAGCTTCAGATCCAGGAGGAACATAGCCCTTCCCAAAATCAATGGCCTTTTTAATTACCATTTTACAATATGGACTCCTCGCCACATTAAAGGGAATTGCACATGCATAAAAGAATTCTGCAACAACATCATCAACTTGTTGCTCAACAGGTTTCTAGAATTGATCTAATGTTTTGGTTCCACCTGTTTTTACTTGAGTAGAACTTGATCCACCAATGGTTGAGATTGAATTAATGGTGTTGGACGAAGACATGGCAATCTCCCTCTCAATTCGTTGCCTCTTATTTATCCTTTTCTCCTCTTCCATCCTTGAAGTGAAATAGTCTTTCTCCACTGTGGCTTTTTGTTCATCAGAGATCTTAGTGCATCCTTCAACACCACCTCCACTTCCATTGCTAATACTGAGAAGGTGATCCACTGCTTTAGTTAAAGAGCCAGTGAAATCATGTCCACACAGCTGACATGAAAGATTATTCCCATCTTTTTTGACAAAATTCCATGCTACAACAGTTGATTTTGGGGGTACCATTGAAATTTGAAGGTTCTGAACCTTTGATTGTTGAAGACTGAGGTTAAGGCTTGAAGTCTGAAATGTCTACAATTTTTTTTAATTTACATTTTAATTAGTTTTATATTTTTTTTGCATAATGAAATTATGAAAATTTGAAACTATAATTTATAAAAAAAATTATCAGTTCAAAATTCAACGTGAGCCTCTTGAAATACTGATAAATTGTATTTTCGTTTTAACTGATAAAAACTAGTAAATTTTATTGAACTGATAAAAAAAAAGTGTATTTAAATTTTGACTTATCTGGACGCTGGAACTCGGAAGTTGGAGTTTGGATAAGTGCACTGTGCGGCTTGCTGGAGGGCCAAGGCTGCTTGAAGGCTTGCTTGAAGGCTCACTGCTCTCAGGAGTCAAGCTCTGTTAGGACTCAGAAGGCTCACTACTCCTAGGCTCTGTCAACTTTTAAGGGCAGAGTGCTGGTATCTTAAGAGCTGAATTACAGTTTTGTTAAGGACTCTGGCCTATTGAAGAGGCCGAGTTGCAGCCTTGTTGAGTCCAAGTCTTAGGCCTGTTGATGAGGCCAAGTTGCAGGCTCAAATGATATGAATAAGAAGGAGCTCTCCTCCTATTCAGTCAATTCAATTCAAAAAAGCAATTCGACTAAGGAAGGATAAGAAGGTACGAACCTGAGGCAGAAGGTTCATAGCTCATGAACCAAGGAGCAACGTTATAATTTTTTTTGGGTTCTGGGTTAAGATGATTAGTAAATGGTTTTGTACAAGATTTAAGATATTTTGGAGCAAATTCCTTGTTCAGAATTCAGCCGTTCCTCAAACACATAAGATCAACTCTCAGCGCTCATCTAAGTGTTTAACAAGATATCTGTTAGAGTGAAATTCTGAACATAAGGAAGAGACATATTCGACGCTCTGTTGATAGCTCTCAGAATTGAATTCAGGCCTGTAAGACATACCTCATTAGCTCTGAATTTCGGCCCCTGTAGAGTTTTGAAACTCGACTGTCTTATCCATTGATTTTCAGCCTCTTTGAGCCCTGTTGAATCCAAGTTCAGGGACTAATGTTGAGGGCGAGTTCTCGTCAATGTCAGTGTTAAGTTTAGGTATGTTCTATGCTAGAGCAATTTATTTAAATTTTCACAGTTAGCAATCACATCAGCATTACGATAAACTGCAGATAGAACATAAATACAAAACGCAGAAGACAAGCCAAGACAAGAGGACACAAGATATGGCGCGAGCCAGGGACAAACCCCACAATGTGTGGGGAAACCCTTTGATCAAAACTTCTTTTATCTTCAAAGTTCAGCAGAGAAAGAGAGAGAGAGTACATTTACAACAGAAGTCAATACTTTGACTTATCTAGATCTAGCATAGATCATTTCGTATCATGATGAGATCAGTTGAAGACATTCTGCTTCAACTGATTCTCAAGGTGACTCCTTCACCTATCATAGTGCTGAATCTCGTCCATTTGCTGCACCTTACCGTGTAGCACCATCATGTTGCATCATGCATCATCATGCTGCTCATGATCACTATGCTGCCCATACATCATGCTGCCCATGCATCATGTTGCCCATGATCTCATCTATCATGCTGCCCATGATCATTATGCTTCATGCTGCCCATGATCTCATCTATTATGCTGCTCATAATGCTGCCCATAGATCATTCTTTAGTTCATATACATATCAGCCTTAGCTGCTTGCTATGGCTTGCAGCCTAGCAAAGCAGCTAGGCTATAGTTCCAGAATCCTCTACAAAAACATGCTGTCATCAGCTTCATTGCACACAGTCCTATCATGCCCAAATAGTCCTTGAATATGTCACGATGTCACCTACAGCAATGTGACATTATGACACCTGTTTAGATGACTGTAATAGGTCTCTTTGCTGCTCTTATATATCTCCATTGACTGTGAATACATGCCTTCTTTGCTGCATAAAAACCTTTGTTGGCTGTGGCCTAGGGCACCCTTAAATGCGGTGGTTAGGTCTCTCCTTCAGGACTGCGTATGGAGCCTTCTAGGACAGCAGATTAGGGCATTCAATCTGTCTTGAATCTTTCCTTTACAGCAGCAAGATCTCACTCAACTGCGGCTAGGATCCTCTCCTTCATGACTGTAATTTAGGGCTCCGTATATGGCCTTCACCTTCCCTGCGTTTAGGGCATCATCCAATGTATATTTTAGGTGTCCCTCCTTCTCCAAAAACCCAAGACGTGGAGAGGAGGAGAACACATGAAGAGGATGTGTATTACAAATGATTTCAAGTCCTATATATTTATACTAAAACGTAGATGATGAATAGACACGACTATTGGGCTTCTGAGCCTACTCAAGTTGTTGGTCGGCTTGATAATAATTCCATAATCAAAATTAATTCATATCTCCATAAATACTTATCGGAACCGGATGATCTTTAGATCAATCCTACACCTCTCAATGAGAGGGATCCAATAAAAATATCAGCTGCCATAAATAAGCTGACCCACATGGAGTTTGGCCCTAGTTGCCAATTTTAACTGTCAACCTTTAGGACATTGCCACAAGCGACATCGTGAGATGAGGTCAGGACTTGCTTCAAATCCCTTCGCTCTCTTGACTCAAGTCTCAGAACTATGGTCTAAGTTACAACCTGTCAACGCTGCCACATGTCACTGCCCACAAGCCGTCGAAAACCCTGAAAACTCATCGTCGGTCGAATGCTGTAGCCTGTGTATGAGCTTAAGCCTCACGCTGTGGACTGGTCAGTGGCTGCCGGTCACTGCAAACAATGAAACCTAAGTTCTAACCCACGGGCCACCGCAAACAGTGAAACCAAAACAAAACCATGGGGCCCGCAAAATTCACTATTCATTTCTATTTTTTTTTTTAAACGAAAAAAAATCAAATTTTAACGAATTTTAAAACGCATTTGAATGATTTTTAATGATTAAGTTCACCTTGAAATTTGAATTCTTTTGAAGTTCGAGTTCGCCATTTTGTTCGGCAAACTTGAACGAATAAATTCGAATTAGTTTGAAGTTCGGCGAATTTCGAATTCTTTTGTTCAAATTCACCGAACCCCGACTAAGATGAGATCTCCAATACCTAGAAAGAGTTTGGGCAAATTATAAACAGTTTGGGGGATATTAAAATAATTACTTTTTTAATGGAGTCCCTAAGTCTAAACTTAGGGAATTTAAAATATTAATGTGAATTAATATAAAATTGTGTTAGAATGGTCCAAAAGTCATGGATCAAGCCAGATCTAATATTTGTCGTTGATTAGTGACTTAATCTCGGCCATTAATTTGTCAATGAGAAAAGTATAAGAGGAGGCTTGAGGGTCACTTGGAGAACACACCAAGAGATCAAGATTTCAACTTTCTGGGGCTGGGTTTGCTGAGAAAGTTGAGAGAGTGATTTGGAGTTGCAGCTGAGGGGCAATGAATACAGAAGCAGAGATAGTGCTGGGAGGATCAGCGCAGCAGCCGGGAAAGTTGACACAGAGGGAAAAAGCCGGAACTACCGGGAACAGCCGGAACTGTCAGAACAGCTGGAAAAGCTGAGCAGAGGGCAGAAGCTGGAACTGCCGGGAACAGCCGAAACTGCAGGAGCTATCAGGAAAGCTAATGCAGAGGGCAGAAGCCAGAACTTCCAGAACTGTCAGGAAAGCTAACGTAGAGGGTAGAAGCCGGAATTGCTCGGAAAGTTGACGCAGAGGGCAGAAGCCGGAACAACCGGGAACAACCGGAACTGTTGAAACTGCCGGGAACTGCTGGGGAAGCAGACACAGAGGGTAGAAGCAGTAACTACTGAGAACAACCGGAACTGCCGGGAAAGCTGACGTAGAGGGCAGAAGAGGCTGACACAGTCCCTAGAGGTTGACGCTGGGGTTTTTCGTGGGGCAGATTGGAGTTGAGGAGAGCTGCCAGAGTGTTTATCCGGGGTTTCAGTCGAAGCATTTGTCTCCGAAGGAGAGGTACTACTGTCGAGATTTTTCTCTATTGGGTGAGCCGGATTTGGCACCCAGATTGTATTATGAAACCACTTAATAAATCAAACCTTTAGACAACTACATCGGTTTTCCCGCATTGGGTTTTTCCAGGGACATTAGTCCAAAAATAATGGTGTCATTTGTGTGCTTGTTTTTGTTTCCTTCAGAGTATGATTTGTAATGTGTTGAGCATGTACTTGTGTTTATTTTCAGTATTTACATGGTAAATAACTTGTTAATTAATCAGAACAAGTAGGAAGGAATAAATCTAAAAGTACATGGAGGGTTTCTAATTGTTAGACTTAGAAACTTCAACATGGTATCAGAGGGTGGTTGGAGATCACAGGAGAACTGAGGACATCAATCGAGCAGAGCAACAACAACAGAAAACAATGGTCCCGAGTGACAAAAGTTGTTCCTAGCAGCAAAACAACAAATTAGGGGTGACGTAGTGCCTGCGTCATCAAGTTCGGGCCAAGAAGAGGCTATGCAGAGGCTGAGGGAGGCAAAGATAGGCTCACGCAAAGCCACACAGAGGCTAGGAGGGCTGACGCAGTTGGCTTAGGGAGCTAGTTTGGTGGTGTTGGGACTGCACAGAGCCTAGGAGCTCTCACCTTTAGGTTGCTGGGCATGGCGACCCTTCCAGATTGGGAGGAAATGTGGACGGCTCTTAGCTAAGAAGAGATCAGGAGGGTGACCAAGACGGGAAGTAGCAGCAAGGGGATCAAAATCAAGAAGGATGAGGAGGTGGATGCTGCCCTAGCATCTGAGGGTAAGCAAGAAAAGCGGAAGAAGGACCTCTCCAAGGTCAAATGCTTCCATTGTGGGCGCTGGGTCATTATGTGACCCAGTGTCCAAGGAAGAAGAGCGAGGGAGAGGCTTTTGAGACCAAGGCAACGCTAGCAAGGGCAGAGAAGGAAGTGGAGACAAACGATGACTGTGCCATGAGTGCACACACACCACTTGAGCGAGAGTGGGGAGACATCGAGTTGTAGTCAAGAGGACTACAGAAGATGAGGGGCAGGATCCTCGAGGTACCCAACCTCTTGGTTTATACCTGGCTACGGGAGCCTCGAAGAGGAGTAGCAGGATTGGTGGATGTCAGTAGAGACAGATCAGGATGGAGCGGCAGAGAGAGCTACAGTGCAGGAGGCATGGGAGTGTTTCACTAGTGAAGGATGGCACAGAGAGGTGTGCAATGCTGATAGATACAGGGAGTTGTTGCAGCAGTGCAGAGGTCAGAGAGGGAGCACTTGTCAACGATAAAGGGAGCTTCAACATCGGGAGTGTCTCTAGTCTGACAGAGATGTCAGAGTTGGGAGATTAGTTACTTACTTCTCAGTCACTGAGTTCTAGTGCAACAATTAGGAATGGTGGTGCTATGGGCAACACGATGCAGCATGATGAAAGGGGATGCAGTGTAGACGCAGCAGTGGCAGTGGTAGGGCCATGGGCAGCAGCATGGATGTAGAGGGAGTTGTCGTACAGATGCAGCAGTGGCAGTAGCAGAGCCATGGGTGGCAGTACGAGATGCAATATTACAGATGATGGGCAGCAGGCCTAGCATCAAGAACCGATGTCGGATGATCAGAGTAATACTCAGTAAGGAGTATTGCGAGAGCAGTCCTCGTTAAGAGGGAGTGTTGATTTGGGGTAGCATCGGATGTGTTCTATCCACAAAATTTGGTGGAGAGGCTAAGGCACATGAGATCTCCAATACCCAGAAAGGGTTTGGGTAGATTCTAAATAGTTTGGGAGATATTAAAATAATTAATAATTTTAATGGAGTCCCTAAGTCTAAACTTAGGGAAATTAAAATATTAATGTGAATTAAGATAAAACTGTGTTAGAATGGTCCAAAAGTCATGGATCAAGCCAAATCTAATGTTAGTCGTTAATTAGGGACTTAATCTCAACCGTTGATTTGTCAATGAGAAATGTATAAGAGGAGGCTTGAGGGTCACCTGGAGAACACACCAAGAGATCAAGATTTCGACTTTCTGGGGCTGGGTTTGTTGAGAAAGTTGAGAGAGTCATTTGGAGTTGCAGCTGAGGGAGGGGCAATGAATACAGAAGCAGAGAGGCAAAGATAGTGACGGGAGGATCAGCATAGCAGCCGGGAAAGTTGACACAGAGGGCAGAAGCCGGAACTACCGATAACAGTCGGGAAAGCTGACGCATAGGGTAGAAGCTGGAACTGCCGGGAACAACTGAAATTGTCGGGAACTGCTAGAACTTCCGAGAAAGCTGAAGTAGAGGGTAGAAGCTAGAACTGTTGGGAACAACCAGAACTGTCGGGAACTGTCGGAACTGCCAGGAAAGCAGATGCAGAGGGTAGAAGCTGAAACTGCCGGGAACGCTGACGTAGAGGGCAAACGCTGAAACTGCCAGGAACAACCAGAACTACTGGAACTGCCGGGAAAGCTGACGCAGAGGGCAAAAGCCAGAATTGCTGGGAACAACCGAACTGCTAGGAAAGCAGACGTAGAGGGCAAAGCCAGAACTACCGGGAACAACCGGAATTGCTAAGAACTGCCGGGAAAGCTGACGTAGAGGGAAGAAGAGGCCGATGCTGGGTTTTTTCATGGGGTAGATTGGAGCTGAGGAGTTGCCGGAGTGTTTATCCAGGGTTTCAGCCGGAGCATCTGTCTCCGAAGGAGAGGTGCTACTGCTGAGATTTTTCTCTATTGGGTGAGCCAGATTTGGCAACCCAGATTGTATTATGAAACTGCTTAATAAATCAAACCCTCAAATAACTGCACCGGTTTTCCCGCATTGGGTTTTTTTGGGGACATTAGTCCAAAAATAACGGTGTCATTTGTGTGCTTGTTTCTGTTTCCTTCAGTTGATGATTTGTAATGTGTTGAGCATGTATTTGTGTTTATTTTCAGTATTTACATGGTAAATAACTTGTTAATTAATTAGAATAAGTAGCAAGGAATAAATCAGAAAGTACATGGAGGTTTTCTAATTGTTAGACTTAGAAACCTCATCAAGAATCTCCCCAGCGCTGTCTTTGAGGCCTAGCGTTAGCCTTCCGCGACTTCTGCGTCTCACTGTGTCAGCCTTCTACTTCCTCTACATCAGCTTTACGGCCTCTGTGTCAGCCCTTCTCGGGGTTGCGCTGTCTCTCCCGGCACTGCGCTGCCTCTCTGCTATGTATTCTTCAGCCTCGGATGAAAATCCCTTATTGAACTACCCCTCACTGCAACTCTAATCACTAACTTGATTTCCTTAGCAAACCGTGCCCCAGAAAATCGAATTCTTTGATCACTTAGTGTATCTTGAACTGAACCTCAAGCCTCCTCTTATACTTTTCCTGTTGACGATTCAACGACCGAGATTAAGTTCCTAATCAATGGCTAAGATTAGATCTAGCTTGAACCCATTAAAAATATTAATTATTTTAATAACTCCTCATCTGGGTGGAATTTCTCGAAACGATTGCAAGTTCTTGGAGATCTGATGTGTTCTAGACCCTCCACCAAATTTTGGAGCTAGAGCACATCCGATGCTACCCAAAATCAACAGTGACCACCCTAATGCATTTCGTACTAGGCCCTAGGAGGCCTTGTAGGGTTAGGGAAGAAAATAAAAGAAAGCAAAAGGAAAATATTTTGCGGTGATCAATTAGGATAAGGACCCAATGCCTTAACAATTGGGAGAAATGGTGTCAAGGTAGGCCTTGATGAGGGACCCTCGCTCTATCACGGAGCCCTATGCAGCTTTTTGCTAAGCCTAATGAGGCATCTACCCAACAACAAAGGAATTTATGCTTTGTGTGGCAAGAAATGATGGAATTTTAAGGATGGAACAAACATGACCAACCTCTAGGAACATTCATTCACAATACCTAACATGTAATGCATGCAATATTTCAAAATCCCAGTGTTTTCATGAATTCACTTTCCAATTAGGGCACATTAAGAATTGACAAGACATTCCATACATTAATCATGTAACAAAAGCAAAGAAATATCATCAAAATAACACTTGCAAGGTATGGAAAATATATCCATCGATCATTTTTGCATTTAGAAGCTCTAAGAAAAGAATAGCTAAAATCCAAACATCAAAATGCATTAACAAGATCCAATTTTGTCCATCAATTACAGGTCTAAATTCTTTTTACAAGAGAAATCCCAATCCAAATGATGATGAGCTACAAATGAGATTCATCATCTATTTACATGAGCCTTTAGGGATTTGATTTAGTCTAATTAGACTAATAGGCCCCTAAAAACAACTTTATTGTGCAAAACAATAATCCACTTGGTGACAAGCCCACCAAATAGCAAAAAAGTACTCAACAAGCCTTCCTAATGAGGCCAAAGTGATAGAATAATGGTGCAAGAGGATCGTTGGAAGGCCTAGATAAGTCCTCCATATGCCAAGATGAAGAGGAGAGCTCTCATAATGATGACCATGGGGTTGGCCCCTTGGTTTCCAAGCAAAACATCTATGGTGTTCCCAAGTGGCTGTGGAGAATATTGAATGGTCTCATGGGTCTCCAAGTGGATCAAACATGTCGATGCTCCATCAATTAGGGCTAGAATGATGATACAATCCCTCCCATGTCTTCCCGGGTGAGACAAAATCCCATCTAGGACCTAGATAAACTGCTAAGTGTCTAGTACAAGTATGTGGCCGGCTGGGCTGTGTGGTCCAAGTGCATCATCATCTCCGTATGGCTGGGGCATGAACAAGAAATAGGTGGTGCTGAAGAATCCCTTGGCATGGCATTCAATGCTCTGTTGTGGTGGAGGCCCATGGCTCTCAACTCTCACCCTACAAATGCCATCATGAACACCTAGAGGTCTTGGATCTTGTATAGGGAGGCCAAGCCCAAGATGAAGACCCACCTGCAATCCTGTATAAGATCTAATGCGTCTTTTCACTTTCTAGTACAACAATTCATTAGTGCAATAGATTAAATAAGCTTGAAAATCAAGGGCCCAAGTAGACACTTCATAGTGGCATGCCCTTCCAAGTGGGCTTTATAATGTACAGGTGTTCCCAAGTTCAAGAGGGAGGTTAACAAAGGATCCTATTAGGTGGTTTCAACCTCTAAGGGAGTAACATGTCGATGGTACATTCATTAAATGGAAGGTGCCATGTGAAATGATGGTGGAACAAAGTGGGGTAACAGCAAAGGCTCTAAGCAACATGCCATGGCACAAGAGTAGCTATAATGAGGGAGTTTTACACATGGTTGTATAGATGTAGGAGAGAGCAATCGTGGTACATGAGTTACCTTGGCCTTTGTTTTTCCACCTTTTTGTTGATTTGGGGTAGCATCAGATGTGCTTTAGCCATGAAAATTGGTGGAGAGGCTACAACACATGAGATCTCCAAGACCCAGAAATGGTTTGGGTTGATTCTAACCGGTTCGGGAGATATTAAAACAATTAATATTTTTAATGGAGTTCCTAAGTCTAAACTTAGGAAAAATAAAATATTAATGGGTATTAATATAAAACTGGGTTAGAAGGTTCCAAAAGTCATGGATCAAGCTTAATCTAATCTTAGTCGTTGATTAGAGATTTAAGCTCGACCGTTGAAGGATCAACAAAAAAAGTATAAGAAGAGGCTTGAGGGTCAGTTGGAGAACACATTGAGGGAGACCAGTCAGTTCAATTTCTGGAGCGAGGTTAGCTGAGAAATTCGAACTAGTTGTTTGAGAGCAGCAGAAGGAAACAAGTACGGAACATAGAGTCAGGAACAGCACCAGGGGAACAATGCAGAGGTTGGAGAGGCAGACGTAGAAGCAGCAGATTGCACAGTCACTGGACGGTCTGCGTGGGTGACACAGAGAGACCCAGTGCTGATGCAGAGAGACAGGCGCTGGCGCAGAGGGTCTGGGAGCTATGCAAAGGTCAACCAGGCTAATGCTGAGACTGGGAGAAGTGCTGAAGAATTTTCTCTCTGTTGGGTAAGCCAGTTTGGCACCATGTTGTATTGAAGAATTGCTGAATAATAAAATCCTCCCTTGCTGCACCGGTTTTCCCACATTGGGTTTTTCCGGGGACTTTTGTCCAAAATATCTGGGTTGATGTGTTAATTCATGTGCATGTGTTTGTTTCTGTATTTTGGTGTGATATCTGCAGCAAAATTTATTTTAATGTTTATTGAAGGATTTTTATAAATAACTTATTGGGAAAATAAGTAGATAAAATAAATCAGTTGTTGCAGTGATAATATTTTCACATGGTATCAGAGGAAGTAATCATAGACAGGAAGGGAAAATCAATTATGGGTCGAGACCATGATGCAAAGGCATCTACGTCAGGAGACTCACATAGATTTTCATAAAATTGCACAAGAGATGGTGACTTTGATTTCTCTATGTTGGCGTCTAGGCTGGAAGAATAAGTGGCTTGTGTGACTCGCTCTGAATCATCAAAGTATGGTATATAGGCAGTGGAGCCTCTTGGCATATGACGGGAATCCGGGAATGTTTCTCAGATTATTGGGAGGAGAGGATGAACTTTCAGATCACCATGGGAAGCAAGGCAAAGTGTACTCTAGTAGGGAAGGGTACCATGGTTTTTCAAACAGAAACGAGATAGCGGTTCCGTGCTACCAATGTGTTGCATGTACTAGGATTGGGGATGAATTTACTTTCCGTGTCACAACTTCAAGGCAAAGGCTATGATGTTTTCTTCATCAAGGAGAAAGCATACGTCAAACACCCAAGCTGGAAAAATAAAGTACAGATTGGGATCAAAAGTAACAGGTTGCACAGACTACAACTAAAATCACCAATGGTACTAATAGGCAGTCATTGAGACAAGGGTTTGAACGAGCTATGGCACAGAATAATGGGACATTTGCACCATGGGGCTCTGAGAATTCTCAGAAACACTATAACATGAGTTCCAGATCTTAGTACGGAACGAGATGATGTATGTAGAGGATGTGCTATGGGAAAGTATGCTAAAGCAACGTTTCCTAGAAGTAAGAACATGACTAAGAGTGTACAAAGATTAATACACTCAGATATCTATGAACCTATGTCCACTAAAGATCTTAGTGGCGCCGAGTACTTCCTTACCTTCGTTGATGACCACTCAAGGAAAACTTGGATTTATTTTCTGAAAACCAAGGACGAGGTTTTCTGTTGATTCAAAGAGTTCAAGGCTCTGGTGGAGAATCTGACTGAGAAATTTGAACTAGTGGTTTGAGAGCAGCAGGAGGCAGCAAGTACGGAATAGAGAGTCGGGAACAGCACCAGGGGAACAACACAGAGGTTGGAGAGGCAGACATAGAGCTTCTCAGGCAGACGCAGAAGTAGTAGACTGCACAGTCGCTGGAGGGCCTGCGTGGGTGGAGCAGAGGGTTTGGGAGCTACATAGAGGTCAGCCAGGATGATGCTGACACTGGGAGAAGTGTTGAAGAATTTTCTCTCTGTTGGGTAAGCCAGTTTGGCACCCTGTTGTACTAAAGAATTGTTGAATAATAAAATCCTCCCTTGCTACACCGGTTTTCCCACATTGGGTTTTTCTGGGTTCTTTTGTCCAAGATATCTGTGTCGATGTGTTAATTCATGTGCATGTGTTTGTTTCTGTATTATGGTGTGTTATCTGCAGCAGAATTTATTTTAATGTTTACTGAAGGATTTTCATAAATAACTAATTGGGAAAATAAGTAGATAAAATTAATCAAGTGTTGCAGTGATAGAATTTTCACATAGTACCAGAGGAAGTAATCAGAGACAGGAAGGGAAAATCAATTATGGGTCGAGACCATAATGCAGAGGAATCTACGTCAGGAGACTCGTACAAATTTTCAGAAAATTGCACAAGAGACAGTGACTTCGATTTCTCTATGTTGGCATCCAGGTTGGAAGAAGAAGTGGCTTGTGTGACTAGCTCTGCATAATTAGAAGTATGGTATATAGATCGTGGAGCCTCTTGGCATATGACGGGAATCCGGGAATGTTTCTCAGATTATTGGGAAGAGAGGATGAACTTTCAGATCACCATGGGGAACAAGGTCAAAGTGTACTCCAGTAGGGTGGGGTACCATAGTTTTTCAAACATAAACGGGAGAGGGGTTTCGTGCTACCAATGTGTTGTATGTACTAGGATTGAGGATGAATTTAATTTCCGTGTCGTAACTTAAGGCAAAGGCTATGACGTTTTCTTCATCAAGGAGAAAGTATACGTCAAACATCCAAGCTGGAAAGAGAAAGTGCAGATCGAGATAAAAAATAATAGGTTGTACAGACTACAACTAGAATCACCAATGGCACTAATCGGCAGTCATGGAGAAAAAGGATTTGAACGAGCTATGGCACAGAAGAATGGGACATTTGCACCATGGGGCTATGAGAATTCTCGGAAACACTGTAACAGGAGTTCCAGATCTTAGTACAGAACGAGATGATGTATGCAGAGGATATGCTCTAGGAAAGTATGCTAAAGCAGGATTTCCTAGAAGTAAGAACAAGGCTAAGAGTGTACTAGGATTGATACACTCATATATTTGTTGACCTATGTCGACTAAAGCTCTTAGTGGTGTCGAGTACTTCCTTACCTTCTGATCCAGGTGGATATTGGTGGCCACCTGCCAAGTCCACCTGGACCCCCACCATTGTCTTTCTCAGCATTTTCAGTTTCCTTAATTGTAGCACAACTTACTATTTTTAGCAGTTTTTTGGGTCCTGAACTTCCGGAGCCGTTTTGAGGCCCTAAACGACGTTTTTTTGGGAATCCGGGGGCAACATGGGTCCATGGAATGGACCTTGTTGCCTGTTCCAACAATGATAGTGCTCGAATAGATATTTCTAATGAGCTATTGTACATGTCAAACGGAGATCATATGCTAAAGTTACGACCCCGGGAAGTTGATGTACCAACTTACCCCCAAACGGG